>WUQG02060258.1:0-10018 GCA_011317285.2 Androctonus mauritanicus | reverse complement strand
CTGCAGGTATCTAAAATTCCAGAAACTGAAAACTTCAGATTCTGGAACAATCTGCTACTCAATTCTGATTTCTCCAACAACTTTCTACTTTAACCCCAATCAGCCCTCTAATCAGATGCTTTCAGCATATTTGATGTACTGCATCAAAAAAGTTGGATGGCCTTATTGTACAGTATTATAAACTCTGAGACTTATAAGTCTCAGATTTATAATAAAAATTGATTAAAATATTGGAATTTAAAATTGATTAAAATATTGGATAAATATTTTTAATTTAGGAAAGAGTTCGATACCAGAATCCTCATAAAGCTTTTACCTTCAGAGTGCATGGTTATGAATCTGTTGTTGGTCCTGTGAAGGGTGTATATGGCAAAGAGAGTGGCGTGAATAAAGCTAGAGAACATTCTCTCTTAGTATCAGACCGACCACCATTTGTTACCATCTTATCATTAGGTAATAAATATTTTCAATATAAAAATAAATTTTAAATAAATTCATTCTTATTACTGCCTTAAATTTTTAATGTTGTTTAAAGTAAGAGATGCAGCAGCAAGATTACCTAATGGTGAAGGAACAAGATCAGATATATGTGAATTATTAAAAGATTCCCAATACTTATCTGCAGCCAGTGATCAACAAGTGAGTCTGACAATTGAAAATTAATGTTGTTTCTATTAAAAATTACAACTTAGGATTTTTTCTCTTGTTTGAAATTATAATTTAAGCATTGTCATAGATTCATACTGTTGTTAGTGGTGCCTTAGACCGACTGCACTATGAAAAGGATCCATGTGTAAAGTATGATGTGAATAGAAAATTATGGATTTATCTTCATAGAAGCAGAACAGAAGAAGAATTTGGTAATTAATTCTAAACAGTTAAATTTGCTTTTAATGAGTAATTTATTTTCATATTTTCATTGTTTGAATTTTACTCTGTCATCATAGGATTCAAAATAAATTCAGAAAACTACTATCTAATTCAAGTTCATATAAGATAAACATCACTAATAAGCAGCATAATAATTTAAACACTATATAACAAAAACCTTTTCAGTTAAATAATAATTATCTTCAATTTGTTTGCAAATGCAAGAATAAAAAAAGGTGTTTCTTGCTTATTAGTGCTATTTATCTTATATGAACTTGCATGTATAATATGCAAGTTCATACTATATATGTAAAATTTAATTCATAGATTGTAAAGTAATGGTATCAATAATTATATTTTTCCCTTAGAACGAATCCATCAGGCTCAAGCAGCTGCAGCAAAAGCTAAAAAAGCTATTCAGAAAAACAAAACACCAAGAGTAGTGAGTTCTCTAATTTTTTTTATTGCTTTACTTTTATTTATCACTAAACAATAAAAATACATACAATATTTATTAATGATGTATTTTATAATAGCAGAAAACAAATAAAGACACTGCACGATCATTAACTATAACTGAAGCAGTTAACAGTCTTACTGTAGATGTTCCATCTAGCAATAATATTACTATTAGTGCATCATCGCAAAGTCCAAGAGGAAGTGGAAGTCCTAGAACCCAAGTAAGATATTTTATGCAGTTATTAGCACCTCTTGATGTACATTATGGTACTCTTCAGCTCTAGAAGATGAGATGGTTGATCAGTTGGAGAGAGGGTTAGAAAATGGTAGAAATAACGAGTCAGAAGATAGATGTTGTTTTGGTATAAGCAGGGAACATGAATTTCTTCTACTTTTCATTTTCTGACCTTCATGGTTTGTTCTAAACTTTTGGCTATATTGTGATCAGAAGTTTAAATGACATTACTTTAGTATCTTTATCTGATAACAGAATAAGAGTATAATATAAAGAATAAATATTCAGTATTTATTAGAGATCATAGGAAATTTTGTATAAAAAACAAATAATAATCTCAATTTCTTTAACATTTTATTTCAGTAAATTAAAAATTTATAAAAAATTATGATGATAAAATAGGTATTCTATTGTAAAATTAACTATTAACAAGAAATTAAAATTTTTTTGCTATAAATTTATATATAGCAAGATTGTATATTGAAGTTAACTCTGATATTTTTTGAAAAATAAATTTTAAGATATTCAGATACAATAATTTTACAAAATCTGGCACATTTTTACAAAAGATTTTTATATTAAAATTCACTAAATCAGGTACTTTTAAGAATATTTTTTAATTTTACCATATTCATATATTAGTATAATATATCCTACTATAACTTGTTAATTGGGATCGGAAACTTATATTAAGCAAAAATAGAGTGAGTGCAGGTAGTCTTTAACTAACGATAACTTGACTTATGACGACTAAAAATTTATTAGTAAAAATTCTCTAATTCAACTTTTCCAATTGCATATACATATATATATCACATTGCTTTTGTATGCATTGCTGTATTGCCATGAGTCAGCAAGCAAACCCTTTTACTGTATTTTGTTGTGTCTCTGTCTTGTCTAGTAAGAGAAATAATACTACTAATGAAAATTCCAACATAATAAAGAAGGCAGCTGAAAGCTTTGTTTAACTATTTTAAGTTAAATAGAAAGTTAATTTATGAAAATATTAAAACAGGAATCAAACAAATCAAGAATTAAAAAGTTCTTGACTTACATTAGAATTGACTTATGACAGAGACATTGGAATGGAACCCCAAATTACAAACTTTATATAAATATAATTATATTTTTTATACATATTCAACATTACTATATTTCTCTTTTAGAATATTCAATAAATTTTTAAATTTAGTAGTTGGAAACTTTTCATGTTTGTTAAAATTTTGATTATAATTCTGAACATCATTTCTCACTCATTGTTAGAAATATAAGAATCCTAACTTGAATATGTGAGAAAATAATAATTCTAAAATAATTTAAGCATCATTTGCTTTAAAATATTATATAGTCATCAGAAATATATTAATTTAAAATATCATAAATTTTAATACATTTTTATCACTATAATTTTTTTCTTTTTTTTAGAACAGTCCAAAACAGACACATGGTGCAACTTCTCGTCAATTGATGAGAAGTTTATCATTACCTACTCAAACTTTACAAAAGGTTTCAGCGTTACCGAACACATCAGAAATGTCTGCAGTTTTATCAAGTCCTCGTCGTCAGGATATTTCTTCTGTACTTACTGCTCCAGCAATTCCTAGTCCTAAGCTTTCTGCTATACCAATTCTCTCTCAACCTCCTAATGGAGGAAATAATTCAAGACCACCTTCACAGTGTTCTCTTCCAAGCCCAAAAACAGTGATAGCTAATGTCAATGCTGCTCAGTTTGTTGGAGTTACTCAGTTACAGAGTGGAGGAGCTGAGCAATCAATTCCATCACCTTCTAATTCTCCCACTCCTCCTCCTGGATCAATAGGAATTGACATGAAACCATCATCACCTGCATTTGTTGGCCAGCCACCAGTTTTGCAACCTGTACTTAGTCAAGCAGGAGGAGTGATTAATCCATCTCTTACCACTACTATGTCTCCTGCATTAGCTAAAGCAGTGTCCAATATTGCATCAAAACGAACAAGTTGTTCATCATCTAGTCAAGTACAAGGATTTCAGACAATTGTCATTAAACAAGATCCAAGTGGAAAACCTGGCACATCTATTGCCACATTACCCATTCTAGCAACAGCATCTGCTGCAAAGTCATCTGCCATGGGATCAAAACCTGTCATGGCAAGAGTTGTTGCTGGTACTCAAGTTGTGTCTTTAAGCAATCTTGTAGCAAGGACAACAGCTCAAGCAGTTGCAAAACAAGGATCTCAATCATCTGGAACTGCCACTTTTAGAATTCAAAGTGGAAATTTTGTTCAACCAGTTGGAGCTACAGGAACTTTGGGTGTTCTCCAAGCATCACAACTTGCAGCAGCTGCCAAGTAAGTTTAGAAATTCTTCAAAATAATAACAACAATTTGTTAACATAATAACTATCATCATCTTTTTCAGATTACCTAGATTGGCAGTTGTCACTCAGTCTACTAGTAACACAGTTACTGCAACTCCTACAATAACTGCGCAACCTAAATTAATAACACTCACTCAAGGACAGTTAGGAATGCTACAAGCTGCTCAGCTTGATGCAACAGCTTCACACGAAGCAGTGATTTCAGCAGCATCCAAAACTAATGTAGTATCTAATCAGACTGGGATCAAAACAGTTGCACCTTCTGTTAGCATCTGTGGAAAATCATCTCAGAATGTAGTAACAACAAAAAGTTCACCACCAGTCACTACTGTTACAATGCCAACTAGTAGTGGTCTGCCTAGTGTTATTTTAGCAAGTGGAAATCCAACTTCTTCCCCTACTGTTGTTATTGGTAAACTTATATTCTTAAAATTATAAATCTATTGATTTTTTACTTAATTTTTATATTTCTAAAAACTTTGTTTTAAAATTATTTCAGCAACTCAAGGGACTTTAAAGCCATCAAACCAAACATATGTTATGGCTGCACCTGGAACTAGTCCCACAGTGGTAATGGCAGCAGCAACACAACAGGGTGTCAGAGGGGTCACTCCACTGAATGTTAAAGCTCTACCAGGAATTAAAGTTATTCCTATGTCTCAAGCCATGAGTACAACTAAAGGAACAAGAACACAACCACTGTTAGCCAGAATTATAACACCACCCGCTGGTATCACAATTAGACCTGGCAGTACAATGGCCACAGTCACAGCAGGATTAGGACAGACACAACAAGTGGGAACTCCAACAGCAGTCAGTATTGTTCAGGGATTAGGTACAGTGTCTCACGCAGTGCCAGCGACTAAACCTTCCGCATCCCTAGCATCTGCTGGTTCTCAACCAGTCATTGTCCAAGTGCAGAATTCTACACAAAACGAAAATGTAGATACAATATCTCATCAAGAAGGACATTCTTAGTCTCACTTAAAAATATTTCATCTAGTTAAAATAAGCATTTTTATTCCAGATATTTTATGAATGGCATAGTATTTATTAGAGTTTTAACAAGATTAAAAATCACTGAGTCATTATAAAATAATTCCATATGTTTTCAAAGACAATCATCTCTTCTTTGTAAATATGAGAATAGTTGAGGGAGGGAAAAACTTTGTAAATAACATTATTTTTTGGATTCAGTTAATTATATCTATTTATTGAAATAACCGTACTGTAACTTTTATCCTTCTAATAAAAATGTGAAAATTTATAGTTTTAATTATAAAAAATAAGTAAATGTTGCATAAAACAGCAATTGCAGATGAAAATATTTCAATATATTCTACGACACAAAAACAATCTCTATAAGCAAAGTAAAAAAGTTTTTTCTTTGCTTATAGAGCTTGTTTTTGTGTCGTACATAAAGCAAAGTAATCCTGAAACTATTAGGTATTCAATATATTCTAATTTTGATTTCTGGTCAATTTATTATTTGTAAAATATTTATTAATTATCAATTAATATATTTACATTTTAGCATATATCTAAATTAGATACGACGATCTTTCCACTAAAGAGTTTTGAAAAATAATTCCAACATCAATATCAAGTTAGCATTGCCAGTAATGGATAAAAGGAAGATTTTAGAATTTCGGCGTTAAATTTGTGGATTGAAACTTATAATGTAAGTAAAAATCTCTTTTGTATCTAAACAATTCAAGTGAAATTTGTGAAAAAAAACGGCCGCCGTTAAGTCTCTGTGGATTCTTTATTTCTCCATGTCGGAGATAAATTTAGATAATCGTTGCGCTCCTGTTTTCATATTATTGATATCCATTATCTCTCTCCTAACAACGCCAAATGGCTGTGAAATTAGAGAGATCGAGCGAAACGATTTTTGTTTGCATGGAATTTAGAAAATTTCGAAAAGTCGAATTGTATTTTTTACTCAAAGTATCGTTTAAATAAATAATTTAAGATGATATTGCTTTAAAAACTGTGGACTATAAAATAAAATCACTATCTGCAGTATATATCCGATCATATTATAACGAAATACTACTACGAAAATAACTAAATTATACCATATCCATGGTGTTAAAATTTGTGATAAAACAGTATCAACCCTCGAAGAGAAGTCAATTTACTGTTACTGATATGTTTAACATGTAGAGAAGATTGAGAAATTGATAATTAATAAAATATTTTTAAAAAATAATTCGGATATCCACGTAACAATACGAAGTTAGTATCGTTGAATTAAACACATTGTCAGTAATGGATAAAGGAAAATTCGAGGAGGATTTTAGAATTTCCACGCCATATTCGTGGATTCAAACTTATAATGTAAATATAAGCACTCTACATCCTAGGGAGGCAGTTTAATCGTATTAAAAAAATCAAATGTAAATTTGTAGAAAAGTAGAATGTGTGTCAAATATCTAAGGCAGTGGTTCTCAAACTTTTTGAAGTCGGGGCGCAATTAAAATCCTACAAATAATTGTAGGCGCACTATATGCTATCACGTGACCAACAAAGTCTATCAAAAAAATGACGTCTATATCAATCATCTCCAATAATAAAAATAAAAATTAATTTTTATTAGTGAATTGTACACGAATTAAATCGAAATAGGCAACTCTAAATCAATGCTTCATTGAATTGTAAGTACAAGTATTTTTGGAGAGAAATCAAATGTTCACCGTCTCCCTAATGAAATGGTATAATAGGATAATTATATTTTTTTATATCTGACACACATTTCTATGGAATACCATAGGGCGCATCCAGAAATCTTCCAGGGCGCACACTTTGAGAACCACTGATCTAAGGGAAAGATAATTTCATCGTATTGAAACAGTTCGGTTAAAAATTTTTCATAAAATGGATGCCATTAATTCTGTCTCGTTTCTCTTTCTCTCTCTGTCAGGAATTACGTTTCGTTACTTCTAGCGCTCCATAGATAATTGTTTGTATTATAAATGTCTCTCCTAACAACGCTGTAGTGGCTTTGAAATTACTGGGATCGAGCGAAAAGATTTAGGAATTTTATGAATTCAATGCAAAAACAGTAAAGTCGAATTATATTTTTACTCGGAGTTGTTTCAATAAAATAATTTAAGATATAATTTATTCTTACTTGAAAAATTGTGGAGCGATCTCATTGATTATACAGAAAATAAAAACATATCTGCGTTATTTATTAGATCTTTTAATAGTGTTACCATATTTTTTCTGATAGAATCCGGGACATTACGTCACACGTTACGTGGACCATCGATTCTCGACCGAGTGTCACGTGACACTACGTATACTAACAACAGGTCGACAAGTTGCCCCATAATCATGAAGCTTTAAACCGGGACAGGAGCGGGAGCTAGGGAAGAAAGAAGCAAAAACTACCAAAAATTCTTTATTAAAATTCTTTAGCGGCGAGCTATAGCAATGGTAATAAAAAAAAACGCTCGCCGTAAGCGATTAATTATTACACGTAATAGTTGATTTTCAGAAAGGAATTGCGCCAAAATCTACGTCATAACTCCATCGGGCTTGTTTTTACGTCTTTCCCATCATATAAGGAGTTGTTAACGCTAAATTTAAATTTTTTTGTTCAACGGTTATTTAATTACATCGATTCAAAGCGCGATCAAATGAAATTGGGTAAAAGTCTACCAAAAATCCAGTTAAAAATGCTTATTTGCTTACAAAAACAACCTGACCAGCAGCAACGATAGCCACATCTGCAGATGAGTCATCGAAACGGCCAAGTAATCGAGGCGGTTGCATACACACGCCGCGTGCCGCTCGCACACCACACCCGTCCCGCGCGTCTCATCGCGACGCGAAACAACAACCGGGACAAAATACCAAACCGGCCGGGATGCCGGGACCGATGTCTAAAACCGGGACAATCCCGGTTAAACAGGGACGTATGGTAAGCCTACCTATTGCTTATGATACAGAGAAAGAAAAATCGCTACAAAATCAGTATACAGTGATTATAACCTCATTCATCTAACGCTTTATTGTAATTTTGTGGAACAAATAAATTAATAAATGCAAATCGGTAATTGTCGAGTAAAACACACAGATACGGCTTTGAGGACTGCTTAGTTTCTTTCTTTAGGAAACAGAAGCCCTATCATCAGGCAGCTGATAGAACTATTGTCACGGAAGAATAAGTCTCTCCACCACGTCAAGGTGAGTCTTCTCCGGAGAGATTTACCCCAGTCCCTCCCAGAGGGACTGGGAACCCATAGTTGGAATAAGCCTGCTTTTACCCCAGCCACTCACCTAGGCACCGATCCCGTCGGATCGCCTCCAGGGTGACCGAGAACCCAACTTTTTTAAATGTTTTTATCCGCTCCTCCTTCCCGATGTCGATATGAATTTTATAAAATACGACAATTTATAATTTTTTGTTTTTGTATATTAGATTTTGTATTATCATCTCATTTGAAAAGATACACGGATTTGGGAACAGTATGTAGAAATCGACGTTGAAAACGTACCGAAAGGGCTAGAGATCATCAAATTTAAAACGAAAGAATGCTAAAAGGGTGTGGCAACAGTAAAACAACAGTAACTCTATATTTAAGTTATTGATTAAAACAACAAAAGATTGGAAATTTCATGATATCTAACAAATTTAAGAATTACATATTGGAAATTATATCAAAAATGCGTTTAAAAGTGAAAAATTTAGTGAAATTTATCAAATTTACCCAGATGATTGGCGATTGTCTTATAATCACCAATTAGTCACTTTTACCGTAACATATACACTACAGTTTTACTATAAGCATACCCAAGATAATGGATAAAATGGAATTATCAGAAAATTGTGCAGCTATGTGCTTGTCTATCTTCTTTACCACCATCAACGTAATACTGCAGGTATAATTTTAATGAGAGCTATGATAATTTTTATGAGTTTCGTTCTACTAACGAATATTTCTTTAGTATTCAAATCGAAATGGTATCAGATTTCAAACTGATAATCAAACATAAATATATCGATTTTCGTGAAAATGGTAATTTTCTATCATCGTTGGTACCTTGGGCAGAATGCGATTGCGTTTGAGCCGCTCTCCCCGAAATTGTACCGTTTTTTTAACTAACATTGCGCAAAAAATTCTGTCGTATTTTGGATCGACATCATGTCAGAATCCGCTTTTTCAAATACGAATGTCATAAAAAATCAAGAAACCAAATTATCAATGATCATTTGGATGATTATCTGCCATTGTCCACTTCTTCGTGTCAACCCGATCATGAAAATATTGCCAGCTCCAAACAATGCCAAATTTCACATTAACTTTTTTTTTTAATCAACCAGCATTTCCTGTATGTTATGAGGTTATAATCAATCTGTTGTTTTTTTTTATAACTTTGTTTTTCCAAAATAGAGAAATAAATATTTTATTCCAATATATTTGTTGAATTGAAATAGTTAAAAGTGATAAATAAATTTTCAAATACACAAATAAAGTTTTAATTTCTTTAAAGTTTTTAGGACTGAGAGAGTAGGTACTCGGAAATGAGTGAACGCATTTAACTGCATAGTTGTTGATAATTAAATATCTGGTTAGGACAAGCTCCTTGGGCTGGGGGAACGTGATCTATATAAGAGTAGATCGCCGAATAACTTACTTGTTAGTATAGAAAAGTAGTTCGCATAACAAAAACTGTTGAACACCATTGGGTTATATGAATCCACGTTTTCGGATTCTATATTATACGGGATCTACTTGTATATAATATATTTTTTTAAATTTAGTCGCCTGTATTCTATTTTGTTTCTTTTTTCCTTTTTTAAAACAAGTTAATTAACACTCTGCAGAGAACAAAATTATATTTGAAACTAACGCACATCTCATTAACAGTATGAGATCAGTGCTGGAACTGAGAGATAAGTTTAAATTTGCATAAAATCGTCTGATAATGCGTGTCTCGTATTAAGGCCGGTTCACACTACAGCGAATGCGCGAGAGACGCGCGTCTACGATGTCCCGCGAAACACGCACCCACGCGTGAGTGATCGCGTTCGAATGTTCACATATCGGCGTGCGTATTTGGAGGAAGCCAATCATGGACGG
>WUQG02060247.1:0-10018 GCA_011317285.2 Androctonus mauritanicus | reverse complement strand
ATATTTTAATTTATTCACTTGGAAAAAAAAGGCACATAAGGGAGACTCGAACTTACAATATCCAGTTCCATAGGTAAGCACCTTAATTGCTATGATGCTGCTTTGACTGAAATGGCTGCAATTTTTTAAATATATAAGTAGTACACTTAAATCACTAATTCCTTGATTTCTTGAAAACTATTAGTTCGTAAACCTCATATATATTAATAAAATTTGCTTGTCTTTTAGCAATCTATCGATCCCTTATGCCTAAAACCAATCTGGCATCATGATATTTGATCTCAATTTTTTTAAAAACAAAGGTGAGTGACCTAAACCCTTTTACATGAGTTACTTTTGGATGGCCCCTAATCTGTATGTAAAAGCCAATCAAAATCAGTTGGACAAAGGTTGTGGCCTCCTCTTGTTAGTTATCATCTATATAATTACCATTTCTTCAAAAAAGCTTAATAATACTTACCCAAAAATTTTTAATCTATATATAATGTAGTAAAAAGAAAAATACAATTAAAGTTTTAAAATATACTTAATATTCTACATATTGTATGGGGGATTTCTCTTATTCTCAAACCATGTTAGAATGAAATCATGTTCTAGGATGCCGTGTTGTATGAGAGTTTTCCAATTCTCGTACCATGTTAGAACGAAACTATATTATAAAAGTGCCATGTTATATGGGGATTATCTGTAATCAATAATATCACGTGAATCCATTCTTTATCAAATTTTTTGTTATGTTATACCAAAATAAGCAAGTCCCAAGGTTATATAAATAATTGAGATTCCAATTTATTATGTAAATTGAATTTTAAATAAGATTTAAAAATAATTTCTTAATAAAAATTCTAAACTAAAAATTCCTAGAAGTCAATATGAAAGAAGTTCAGTGAAAATGCTTTATTTATAATTTCATGATGTTAGAATAGATATTGCTCCCTGACTAAATGAAATGAACATTATATGAAGTGGTACGAATGGTAAATTGAGCTAGTAAATTTTCAGTAAAGAACATTCCCTTATAATTTTTTTTTAAATATATGATTCTTAAATAATCTCTTTTTATATATAAAAGATTAAAGTATTTATCAGGTGACCAGAAAAGTTTTTGCTGTTTTCATGTGAAAAATTAAAGAAATATATTTTTCTTTAAAATGAATTTATTCATCAAAATATGAACCTTCAAATTCTATAATTTTCTCCCAATGGTTTAATAACATATAAATGCTGTTTTATAAAAGTCTTTTGTTTTAACTTGAAAAAATCTTGACACTTTTTTTCAGATCACATTCATTGTTGAACTGCTTGTTCCTCATATGGTTATCCAGACTCAGGAACAAGTGGAAATCTGTTGGTGAGAAGTCTGTCAAATATGATAGATGGGACATAATCTCCCATTAAAGTTTCATTATCTTGTCATGAGTTGTCTTTACCACATGAGATCAGGCATTATCCTGAAGAAATAAAACTTTCTTCCTATTTATCAATGCTAGCTGTTTTTTCATAATTTTCCCTGAACTCTTTCTAATTGATCACAGTAAATGTTAGTAATGATAATTTTTCTCACTCCTAAAAATTGTGATAAATGACAGGAATGTGACAAATTTTTGTGTGATTCCTGCAGACATTCACCAAATAGCAAAATTTTCCTTGGGATCAATTGCATCTTTGATGTTTGTGGCAAACAATCATTTAAAGATAACCAATGATGAGACCTCTTGTGATTCAAGTACATGATTCATTTCTCACCATATGTTAAAATACAGCTGAATAAAAGTTCATTTCTGGACTAAGTGAGATGAGAAGAGCTTATTGTGAGCTGTTGCAATTTATTCTCAGGCATCATACTATAGGGCTCCCATTTGCTTAACATCCATCTCTTTCCAAGCTGATGAAGATGTGATTTTTATGGTTTCTTTATTAATATTAAATGAACTAGCAAGTTCTCTGTAGGACAATTTTGAATTTGTCTTGATTGCAGTCCTCAAATCTTCATCATTTAAAGAAAGCAGTCTTCCAGATTAGGATGCATCTTCAAGGTTCTCATTACCTGAAGCAAACCTTTGGAATCAATCTGAAGATCTGTATTATTGTATTTACCTGAAGCAAACCTTTGGAATCAATTTGAGCAGTTTGTCCTTTACTGCATCTTTTCCAAATGCCATACAGATCTTTCAATAAGCTCTGATGTGTTGGAACCAAGTTTGAATTCGTATAATAAACAAACACAAATAACTTGATTTTGGCTAGCACAGCTATATTGAGAGTATAAGAAAATGCACAGCTTGATATTTTTTGCTTAAAATGTGACAAATTAATGATACAGAGAGCATATCTTATTGTTCCAATTATATACATATATACACATTAGTTGCCAATCAGAAAAATCTCTAGAATTGTGAACAACAAAAATCAGAATTCTGTTGGGTATCTAATACATATAGACAATAATAAATGATATTCAATGATAAACATTATGGCTTGAATTATAAGACTAAATCAGAAGGAATAAAATACACCCATACCTCACTATACGGCTGCTCTTTATATGGCATATTGCTTTAACGGCCTTTTTTAATTATGGCAGTTTTTTGATTTATGGCTCACAATGTTTCATTGTAATGACCAAAAACAATGCTGTACTGTTAGCGACCTTCTGTTTACTCGCTCCACAAGAGTTCCAGTTTCTACCTTTAGGCAGCACTGCTACATTCCGCCTCACGAAAATATGAGGAACATTTGGCACAACATTATCATCCTTTTACTCCATTGTCGCTTTAGTGTAGTTAGACATGTTTATTCTTGTTTGTTTTCTGGTTGGATTTTGTTTCTGTTTGTATTAATTGGTGAAACTGTAAACATATTTGGTACGTATGTATTAAAAAGACTGTATTTTCATTATTTAAGTAATTCATTAATTCTTTTAAATATAATTGTCCTTTTTTTAGGAAAAAAAGCCACTGAAATGTTCATTAAATTTAAAGATTGATACTGATAAAAATAAAAAGAGAAGCTGAAAATCTATCACAATAGAGACTAAACTAGAAGTTTTATGTCGTATTGAAGCTGGTGAGAAAATTGTTCAAATCTGTAAGGCAATGGGAATGGTGAAGTCTACCATTCAAACTATTCACGACAGAAAAGAAGAAATTAAAACATATTTGCTATCTGCTGCACCTTTAAGTGTCTCAAAATTAACTCACCAAAGAAGTAGCATTATAGAAAAAATGGAAAAATTATTAGATATGTGGATTGAAGACAATAACCAACGAAGGATACCAATGCGCCAAATGATTATCCAAACAAGGTTAAAAGTATTTTTGAAAATTTAAAGATGGAGGATACTGATGAATCTGTCAAAGATGTAACATTCTAAAGAAGCTGAGGTTGGTTTGAAAAATTCAAAAATCGATACAATTTGCAAAACTTAAAAATAAAGGTGAAAGAGCTAGTGCTGATGATAACGCAGCTAAAGAATATCCCAACATTTTGAAAAGAATTATTGAAAGAGGTGGATATTGGCCTGAACAAGTTTTCAATGTAGACGAGACAAGACTCTATTGGAAGCAAATGCCTGAAAGAACTTACATTTGAAAATATGAAAAGTCTGCATCTGGCTATAAGGTGTCTAAAGAATAATTAATTTTGCTCCTTGGTGCTAATGCTGCAGGGGATTTTAAGCTAAAACCACTTTTAGTATATCTTTCCAAAAATCCAAGGTGTTTTAAAGGGCTGAACAAGAAACAATTGCTCGTCATTTGGTGATCCAACAAGAAAGGTTGGATGACTAAGATTCTCTTTGAAGACTGGTTTAAAAATTACTTTTTCCCAGAAGTAAAAAAATATTTGAAGGACAATAACTTGAGCAACAAGGCATTGCTCATTTTGGATAATGCTCCAGGACACGAGGTTAATTTATCCAAATTATCTGAAGATGTGGAAATTGAGTATCTTCCCAAAAATACAACAGCTCTGATCCAGCCAGCCAATGGATCAGGGTGCAATAGCCAGTTTTAAGGCTTATTATTTATGCAGAACTTTTTGTAAACTTATTCACAAAACAGATGGTGAATCTTTGGAAAAACTACAGCATCAGAGATTCTGTAGACAACATTAGCGAATCATGGAAAGAATTATAATCAATCACAATGAACCATGTTTGGAAAAAAATATGGCCAGAATGCATAAAAACTAATGATCCTAAAGTTAATTCTCTTTCCGAAATTCAACAAAACATATTAGACTTAGCAAACAATCTTTATTTTTAGGATTTGGAAGAAGGTGATTTGATTGATTTTCTAGATGCTGACAAAGAACCTCTTTCAAACGAGGAACTGATCCAGTTAGAAACAGAACGAGCACTTGATGAGGAGCCAGAGCCAGAGCCTGCTATATGCCAACAGCTAACAGCAAAAAACTTGTTGAATGAGCTTTCTTATTTTGAATAGGGAATAAACATTCTTCTTCAAAATGATCCCAACATAGAATGCAGCGCTAAAGTGTCTCGAAGAGTTAACTCAGCCATTACCTGTTACAAAACACTGCAAAAAGAAGCAGAAAGCAAGGAAAGGCAGGCAATGTTGGACCAATATTTTAAACTGGGTCAATCCACAACAGGGGAAAGTGATGATGGCAGCAAATTTTAGCTTACTGATTCTTCATCTTAATTAATGTTCATCATCAGATTAAAACAGTTTTTAAACATTTTATTTTACGCTTTTTATTATATACATATGTACATATGACTTCTTTTGTTTTTTAATTTATATGTTTATTTTTTGAATTTCTGTTTATTATTACTTGTTTCGTACTTTTATTTTTATGTAAGCATTTTTATAGAAAATAAAAAGAATAAAATGCTTGATAAACTAAAACTATATTATTTTATAAAAAATTGGAACAGATCCAATTGAATTTGTATGGGTTTGTATCAAAATAATTGATTCGTCATATGGCTTTTCACTTTACAGCAAACTTTTCCGGAATGTATCTAGGCTGTAAAGTGAGGTATGGGTGTATAGGTAAAACAATAAAAATTTCTGAAATTTCTTTTACATATAGTACAGAAATAATGTTATTTTTGAAAAAAAAAGTATTTTTCAAGATTTCTTATTACCTATGTTTATTTTAATCCTAAAAAAAAAAGGATGCAATATTACATAGAAGAGAATTTGCATCTTACAAGGGGAGATTCAGACATTCGGGTCACCAATTTTTTAAAATTTGTATACTTGTAGTAGTCCCCTAAAAAAATATAATGTTCAAGCAAGAAAGTGCATAACTGAACTCATATACATTATAATTAAAAAAAAATGTAGAAGTTCAAGTAGTGCAATAAATAGCCTCTTACTTTTATAAGTGTGCAATCATTGATTCAATTCCTGATTGTTTAGTTTTATTTTTTATTTTTTTTAGTTTTCTTACATTGTTTTTTTATGGTATAAATACAATTTTTGTATGTTTTTTATTTAACATTTTATGTATGTTTACATAAAATGTTAATTGTTTAATATCAGATTTTAAATGATTTTATTAATTGTAAAATGATGATTTAATCTCTCAAATAGTGATAAAATGACAAACTGCTTTAGAGAGCTTGATTTTGTCAGAAACTTCTCTTTTTAAATGAACAATTATGAAACTGAAAGGTAAATAATTTCAGTTCTTTGTCAAAACTTGTTTTCATTAAAATATTGTATTTATAAGAATTTATATTGTAAAACTAATGAAACTAACTAAAAAAGCTATAATTTTTTACTAAACTTTTAGATTTGGAGAGGGAATGAAATGTTAAACTTGTCAAACAACTCAATAATACCTCGGAGAGAATCAAATCAAGAGATCCAATGACGTGAGGTCATAGGTCTCAATCAAAGTAAAACAGTATAATTTTATTCTGACAGTTTTCTCTACAAATTTAATGCTAAAGATAGTATCTCCCTCAACAAATTGAGAGTCAAGTTTCAATTCAAACCTTCTCTTTAAATTCTCCAATCATGCCAAATTGAAGAAAATCAGAAAAGGAAGAAAAATAAGAAATTTTTAATAGTGAAGAACTCTTTCAGCTCTCTCAGCTCTTCTTCTCTTCTACTTATGTCTGTAGTTAGATTAACATCAAAGTCTTGTGTTCATCAGTATTTTTATCCTCAGTCCAAAGAAATTAAGGAATATATTATTCAGAAAAGAAACTAAATGAAAATATGAAAAAAAAAAAAATCTCTCTCATAGGGAGTATGTTAATGTGTCTCATGTTAACTACACTATAGTCTCTGTTAGATTTTTCATTTAGCATTATTTGTTAGTTTTTATTCTGTGATACTTGTGATCAATTTATGTTTATTATATTTGTTTTATAATTATTATTTACACAAAATAAATGTTGTTATTATTTAGTTATATATATAGTTTAGATATCTATTGCTTTTACATTTCTTCCTTCATTCTTCAGAACCCTGACATGCCAGTTATCTCATGCTCGCTTCTAGTTTTTTGGCCAAAATCATGATGTGTGCTCATCTAAATATCATTCACTGGGCTGGAACAACACAGACTAAACTATTACTAGTGTCACATCTGATGTTAAAATTTTAGATTGGTGCATGACATTTTTCAACCCCTGTATCTACATATTGGTGTCAAGAGTGGGTTATTCAATAATGAAAATTTTGACATTAAAATCTCCCACAGATTCCATACTAATATATTAAAAAATAATCACATTATTATAAAGAGATACTTAATATTTCAAATTTTTTGCTGAAAAATACAACATAAGAATTTTAATAAATTTACAAATATAGATTAGACTTAATTACATATATCAGCCAGCAGAGATATACTTATTGATATTGAAATGATTGAATATAAATGACCAAAATATTATCTTAATATTTAATATAATAAAAAATAATATCTTACCTTGTTTCCAATAACCGGAGAAGGTGTATTGGTATGACTATTTTGTGAAATATGAGATGGAAAATTTGCTTGAGATGAAGAATTCTGATTGTTAGAATTACTTGCAGCTGGTACGTTAGCTGGTGACAAACCAGCTGGATTACTTGTTGGTGCAGAATTTGAATTTGGCATAGTAACATTCACTTGATCATTTGAATGAACTTCAATTTTATAACCAGGTGGCAAAAATGTATTAAATCCAACTATTAATTCAGGATGTCCTTTGAAGAGATTCGATACACGTTGAATAACACCAGGAGTATCAATACTAAAAGTGAAAAAATAATATACATGATATAATAAAATTTTTCTTATTCAGTGCCAAATGACAGAAATTTAAAAAATTCATATCATTAAAATTTCAGATTAGTTCAATGCACAAACTATTATAATATAAATGTAAAGTAAAAATAAACAAAAAAAATTACTCAAAAGGTCAAATCTGAAACATTTTTTAGATAGTTTTTCACTATTACATCTACAGAATGGCTTTTCATGAAATTTCAGATCAAGTATTTTTTATTTCATTTTATTTTTATTTTATAATTTTTTAGATTACATAGTAAATCCCTGACTTGAGAATTAATTCCTCCAAAAAATTTCAGTCTGCAATATCTGATATTTCTAATGAAGTTGATACAATATTTGATGGTTTTGATCAATAAATATATATCAACAATTATTATTCACTTATCTGGATTTGCACTCCAACAATCTTTATATGTCAGAGACATTTCTCATTTTATTAATTGCAGTGAAATGTCTTTTGTGCATTTCACTTTTTCCTATCTTTCATCTTGTTATTTAAATATCTCATAATGTTTTGAAAAATGATTGTTACTTGAAAAATCGTGTTATTTTCAACTTATTTATCAATAATTTGTTTCTTTATATTTGATAATAAAATATTTATTTTGATATTAATCATATCACTTTTTATAAATAGTTTGAAATAACTTGCAGATTTCAAGCAATTTATAGAAAGTGAAGAAACCTACATGTTAGAATCAAAGAAATAAGGGTAAATATTTATATTTTGTTTCATATCTTAAAAAATCAATTGTTTATTATGATAAAATAGAAAACAAACATACTTTTCTATATATATTATAATGTACAGTGTCAATCATTTTAGATTGTACTGCAGCATCAGTTTCAAAATGGTAGAAATTTTAGATATCATTGTCAGTACATTATGAGGCAACAGTAGGTTATAGTGGGGACAAGTAATATAACTGATTATACATTATAGTAAAAATACTCTAATTGGTTGTGCATTACGCATAATATTTTTGTATAAACTTTAACATTCTGTTAAACTATCCTTTTAATTATATAACCAGATGAACTGATTTTTCTTCCAGCCCAGAAAGTCAGATTGATAATTATCTGTAATTAGTTTAAACTATACATAAATTAATGGCAGATAATTAGCTATTATTTTGAGAGGAAAACATACACTTTTATAACTAATACTGGAAAAATTATTTTTATTATATTCATATATATGTATTTACTAATTATATGGTGTAGGTTCAATCAGAAAATAGTAGTTTATTCACTTTTAATTTTTTTATATTGAATTATGTAATTATGTAAACAAATACAGTCAAGTTTCAAAGTGTTTTAACTCTTTTAAAATAGCAAAAATTCAAATATTTTGTCTTATTTTTTTTACTGTCTTATTTTTTTTACTTCTTATGACAGTAATTATTTACAACAAAAATTCATAATTACAAAGGCTGACATCAATGATTTTACAATAATGGTGGCCAATCAACTGGACTGCCAAGTTGCCACCAAGATGGAAGCATGTTGTATTTATATTTAATTTTGATTTCCATATCTCTAGATTTTTTAGGTGACCAGACTTGATCTATTCAACCCTCTTTTTCATCTGATTTCACTGTTACCATGGGTATGAGTGTCCTATGGTGCATATTATGATGACCAGCTGTTTAATATCCAATAAAAAGGAAAGTAGCTTATAATACAAAAGAAAAAATGATGATTAGATAGTCTGATGCTTTTCTTTTTTGTATAAAAAAATTAATGATTCCTTTTCAATTCAAAATATTTTCTGATATGTCACACATAAATGCAATGAAATCACCATAAATTAATTTACTGATCTGAATTCAATCCTAGGCTCAGTTTGGGATGGAATTCAGATTCCATACTTCTAAACAATTTTTGATGGATCCTGACTGGGCATTGATTCATCTACCATAAAAGTCTGCTGGCTCTACCAGAGATATGAGCAGCTAATAATTAAGTATGGAATCAATTCTATCATGTAGTAATCAGTCAATGATTGGGAAATGGCATTAAAATATGACTGCTTCTTTTTGCTAGAAAGTAGTTAGATCAGTCTGAATTATATCACTAGCAGATACTTTTAGTAGCAGCCATTTTTAGAGCCCCACAGACTATCCAATACATATGGTGAGATCAACTGGATGATTGAATAATAAAATAAAACTTTACAAACTAGAATTTTTTAAATTTTTTATTTCAGATTTAGTATCATTTATGAATTTCTGAATATAAATTTTTACTTAGGTAAATATTTTTCATTTTAATAAATAAAATTTAAAGATTTAGGCAGGCTGGTACAATTTCTATAGATGGGTAAAGGTTTTCATAATCATAAGTAACAATTATATCACCATCTTCCCATTGTATCTCTCGGAGTCTAGCTAATGTTTGGCTCATGATTGTGGTGGACATATAGGATTGTCCTAATATTTTCATTGCCCAAGATGCCTTTTTTTTCTCTAATGTATAGGTGGGGGCGTTGACTCTCTCCACAATTGGTCTAATTGTTATTGGGTTCTTATGCATTTTGACGTACCCGAACAACTTTGGGCTAGTGGGAGCTTTAACAGGAAAATGTTTCCATATATCAGGAAAAGTTTTATTCTTACATAACTTGTCAAGTTCAGCTTTAACTGCTGGTGTAGGGTCTTTTTCTACTCTAGTTGTATTAGAATCTTGCACGTACTGTTGTAAATAGTTCTTATACTCATCTTCTCTTAATAAGACAATCTTCTTAGTTTTATCC
>WUQG02060236.1:0-10018 GCA_011317285.2 Androctonus mauritanicus | reverse complement strand
AATGAGTTTAGGGAAGAGAACACCACAAAACATTAGCAGCCCCTCTTTTGACGTCATAGACTCACCGTCCAATCAGAAGCGCGCTATGGTTCATCTAGAATCCTACCGAAAAGTTTCACACTTCAAATTCATCTTTAAAGATTCAATCATCTTAATAAAATTATATTCAAAATAAACTTCGGGAAAACGTAACCGTTTTTTAATATCTTCTACATGCTTTTGCGATTATAATAAATGAGGCATGAGTAGATAGTTTGAGACTGCTGATTTATATAATAATCCAGTTGTTTCAATCATTTCGAACATAATATAGTTTTATGACGACGAATAACTTAATAATAGTGCCCTTCAGAACGACAAAAGATAATGAAACCTACCTGAGTTCATACTCTATTATTTTGCCTGAAAAAACCGTTGAGTAGTCACTTGACAACAGCAAGGCAGTATTGGCATTATAATAGAACTGGAGTGGAAGTGAACTGATGTTGCTATGTAACAATTAGAAGCCAATTCTTTCTATTACCAACATGGCGGCAACCTAGTATCGCAGCCTTATATTTACATAAAAAAATGTATTATTTCATTGTAATTTTATTCTTCTTACTTTGAAATTCTAATGCAATTTTTATACTTTTAACTTTTTATTAATAATCTTATATACTGTATTGAAAGTTGGAACGTTTTAAAATTACGCAAAATTATAGAAAAATTATTTTAAAATTATAAAACTTATAAAACAGATTTCGGGAATTGTCGACTCAAATATTGCTAAATAAAATTTAATGTAATGATTTGTTCAATGCATTTTTCTTCAAAATTTATTGAACAAAGAAATTGGAATTTCGTTGCTTTTCATTCATTTCTTCTTGATAGTTTTTTCCCACATTCAAGTCATATTTTTCTGGAAATCTAAGATATAAAAAATTATTTTTATCTACATCTTAAATAATTATTTCACAGCTATATATTGATTGAAAACATATTTTCGATTATAGAGCTATATTCTGATAACTTTCTGAAATGATATCTATTATAGTTACTTTTCATGTTTAAAGATAATTTGGTAATTGCCAAGTCATTAAGTATTCGTCAATATACCTGTATTAATTTCAAAATTGTTTATACCTATATATTGTTCTGGATAATGTGAGAAACTGATATAATTATTACTTCAGTACGTATACCAATGTCTTATGAATGTATTTTAAATGAATAATATAGATACTTATTCAATGAAATGTTACTCCAGGAGTGCAAAATGACTCTGCTCGATTCGTACACCGAAATGCTGCACAACTTTTAACCATCACAATTAATTTAATTGATTTTCACCTACTACTCATGTAGAATGAAATACTAAACCTTCAACTTTGAATATAGCGATGCGCGCGCAGGTCGTGGCTTTCACTAAATTCTCCTTACTGCCACTTCAGTTCTATTATACCTCCATGGTATTGAGCACGGATTTTAGGATCATGCTAATGTTGTTCGCAGTGTCCAAGTACCTTTCACACACTATTGTTTTTATTTTCATGAACATTGTATTTGGCATACAATGTTCATGAAAATAAAAACAACATGAACATTGTATGCCAAATACAATGGTCAAAGTGGATGTTATTGCGAATGAAACAAAACCGCAAATCGTTCATTATCGCCACAATTAGTTGATTAGCGATTGTTCCTATTTCTTTAATTTTTTTTCGTTAATAATTTTAACGAAAAAAAATTAAAGAAATTACTAGAGTTGCTGCAACTCGAGTTGAGGAGCTTAGTAACAGCTCGTCAACTCGAGTTTCGTTTCAGCAACTCTAGTAATAAGAGATTACTGATTACTATACTTAATGACTGTCATTTATCTTAAATTGCCTATAAACTTTGTACTTAACTGTTCAAGAATTTCTAATCCATCCATGTTATTTTGTAATTAATTAACTACAGTATAAAATAATTATCATTTCTTAAATTTCCAAGGCCCCCTCAACACATTTAAATGATTTAACAATATTTCAAACTTCTTAGATTGTTAAAATTTCATTAAATCAGCAGGAAATCATTATCAAACCACTATCAGAATTTAAAAATACATATTTTTGAATACTATAAAAAAAAAAATATGATAAGTTATATTCCTCAAGAGTGAAGAAAATTCTCCATTAACTTAAATATGATAAAAATCAATAAATTTTATTTTGCATATTAGTATCATGTTTTGTGTATAAAATAATTTCTTAGAAACTTCTATCAGATTAATAAAATATTAGAAATGCTATCTGCTAATATTAAATTGAGCAAGTTTTAAATAGAATAAAACAATCTAACTCTTCAAACAATGAAATTGAATTTACAGCCAGTATTATAGTCAGATTTTGAGGATATATCTTTGAATTTTAATAGTAATTCTCTTGCTGCATCATTTGCTGCAATACATGTGAATAACTCAGATAAAACACTAATATTCATTGAGAGATTGTGTTAAAATATATGTAATATTTGTGATTTTGTTTTTAGTTAAGGCAATCAGATATTTAAAAACCTCTGATAAAAGTAACATTTCTTGAATTTGCTTCAATTTTTTTTGAGAATTGGTATTTGTTTGGCTAAGATCATCTAATAAACTAAGCATTTAAAATCAAATTTGTATCATCATGTTTGTTTATATGTCTGTAGACAAAGTACAGCAAACAGTGAAAATATTGATTATATTAATTTTATTTGTCATGCTTTGACATGTTTGAACATATTTCAGCATTATTATTATTCTCTCTCAAATATTTGGAATTTTATATTTCAATTAGAATTTACCAATGAAATATTCAATGAAAAACAGACATACTGTATTAAGAAACATATTTTATATAGATACAAATAAATCAACAGCTGCTATAATTTTATTTCAATAAAAACTGTAAATATAATAAAAAATCTTCATAATTTTCAAAGTGTTTTTGTTTATTATTGTGCTGTTCTTACACATCACATTTGAGATCATGGAGACAAACAAACTTGAGCTATTATATTACAAATATTTTAATATTGTTTTTGTGTGCCATTTTTTATTAAATATATATGGTTTATAGAATGACTGATAAAAGAAATTTGATTAATAATTATTGCAATAAAACTGATATGAATTTTAAACAATTTTCTTTATTGGTCTTTGATCAGTCATTCATAAGTTACTTACAATAACAAATTTTATCCAAAACAATTTAATGGCAACTTTTTCAATTAAAATACACAGTTGTAATTTTATGTATGAACAAAAATCCTGTGACTGATAATTCATATAAAAAATACAAAAATGAACCTAATTTTAGAAAGAATTCTTTTATGCTCAATTCACACAAATTTACAATTTTTTTTATTACATATATAGTACAATGGCAAAAAGTTTTCACACTTGATGTCTTGTGATAAAAATGCCAAATATTTAAAATAAAAGAAATTTTTTGATCAGATTGTTGTAATTACAATGAATATTAAATTTTATCATAAACTGTTAAAATTAAATGCTTGGACTATTATAATTTTATAAGAGATCAGAAGTGTGTCTAATTCTACAAAGAAATACTGAGATTTAAAATAAATAAAAATTTTTACATATTATTCTGTCAGTCAACTGAAATATTTACTATCTATAGTCAAGCATGGGTGACATGTACAAAACTTCAAGCCATCAAATTATAGCCTGAAACTTTCAGTATCATTTTCATACATACAATCTTGGTGCAAATTTTTGAACATCCTTTAATTGAAGTTTTACTTGACAGGATATTTTATCACAGTTTATTCACTTTTTTCACTAAATTAAGATTTTTAGCAGTTTACTGCATAAAGATTACCGAGGAAAATTTCCAAGGAGAGAAATAATTGTATCAGCTGCTGTAATCTCTGTTGTTTTTTTTTTTAATTAAAAAAATACAAATGTGCATTTTCAAACAGACTATTATAAAATGACTTGTTTTAAATTCTGACTTGATAATAACTTCCCCCATTTTGCTACTTTTAAGATTATATTGACATCAGACTTAACATTAAGCTATTATGCACATCACCACACAAACTTACAAGATTGGTTTCTTGGAGGCTCTGAGAAATGTACACATAATTTTCTTTTTCTTGTACCACAGAACCAGCTGCTTATTAGCAGAGCATAGGAATAATAAACAATTGCAATAATTAATTATTTTAAATATTCATCTTTCTTCTAATGTTAGTGTTTCTTTAGGATAAAGTTTTAATTCACCCAATGTGTTCTCTTGTGGTAAAGTTGTTAACTATAAAATATATTAGTTTTTAATAATTAGTTTAATATAAAAATAAATACTTAATATTAAGAATTTTACTCACATCTCTTCTTGGCCAATTAGCTAAAACCTTATACTCTTCCATTGGATAGCCTTTTGAAGCCACAAACATCAACAAAAACCGTAATGGAGAGGATACTAAAAATCTTCTATCAATATATTCTCCACAAGGAAGTCTAATTCGAATATGGCTGATGGATTCTGGGCTATCTTCTGGTGGTTCTAAAGGTAACTGTTCAGCTAAAGATTGGCAGATAGCCTAGAAAAGTAAAGTTATACATAAGAGAAAAATATATCTAAATGAATGCTGCATTTTTTAAAAATAAAAATTTACTTCTTTAATTGCTTCTTCCTGTTTCTTCATTTCTTCTAATTTTTGTAGTTCCATTTGTTCTGCTTGCTCCCTTTTATTTTTTTCTTCTAATTCTAATCTTCTAGCTTCTTCCTAATTATGTTGTTTAGAAAAATCTTGATAACTATATTACTCTAATGAATATTAAAGATTTTACCTTTGCTTGATCAGCTTTTAATGATGCTTCATAAGCAGCATCTTGTTCTCTCTTAACTTCTTCTCTTGCTAATCTAGCTTGCTAAATCCAAAGTTTATTCATTATACAAAATAATTTCTATCTAAAGGATATTCAAATCTCGAAACAGTTACCTCTTGTAATATTTCTGATGATAATTCATTATTAAATACCTCTACAGCATGTATTAAACGTGTCATTAATTCATCCAGAGTGACATTACCTGAATTTATATAAAATTGATTAAATTAATTAAAATTACTACATAAATCAAATTCTAACTTGAAATATTTACCTGGTATTACTGTAAGCACTTCTGTTGCAGATCTTATTCTTGTAATAACTATAAGAGCTGGCAAATGATCAACTGCAATATTTTGAATGGCATTAGCAGCTACAACCCCTAATTGTTGTGTGACTGCAGTTAAAAACCTTAAATAAAAATAAAATTCAAATTAAGCTGCAACAAAAATATTAATTATATATAAATAACAAATCTGATTAATACCTAGTTTTATTAATTTCATGAGTTAAATCCCAACCCCACGTTACAAAATTTTGTGTAAGATATGTCACAATAGTTTCTGAGCAAAGTAACTGAGTACAAAAGACATTTGTTAGAACACTGGAATCATGATGAAGATAAATTATTAACGGTTTTCTCTAAAGAAAGAAAAAATATATATCATTTAAAATGGCAAATTTGCTCTGTGTTTATAAATAACATTACTAAAATTTAAAAATATATACTTCATTTGCTGGTCTTTGACAAGAATGAAGCAGTGCATCTGATAATGTTCCCTGAAAAAATATTGGATGGCAATCTCCATACCTTGAAATTAATGTAAATAATATAAACTTTTTATAATTTTTAATGAAATTAAAATTAGAAATTAAATACCTGGTTATAAATTCCATATTCAAATGAACTAATGCACTATTTTCATCTTCTATATTTTCAGGTACTATAAGAAAACAAAGATAAATGTGTATAATTTTTGATATTACACAATTTATAATATTATGATTATTCAGTTGAGAAAAATTAATGTGTGGCTAAATATCACCAATAAATTGTTAATTGCTATGTCACTTACATAAAAACAATAAGAAATATTATATTCTAGTTTAAACTGAGTATAGTATTCAAAATTTATTATATATTATAAATAATTATTGCAATATATAGCATTTTTTCTAGACATACTTGATTATATATATTCACTTTATCCATCAAAAATTATCTTAAGAGTAAATGCTGCAGATAATTCCTTTTATCTGAAGTTTAAAAACATTAATTTTGAAGTGTCTATTAGTTTTCATAAGATAATTGCATCCAAAATTTAAATATTAAATGCAACTATCTTATGTAACTATATTCTTTGTAGTGTTGCATATGTTGAATTTTATGTAAGTTTGAATTCAGCTATGTAATTATTATATAATTTATTATGGTAAAATTAGAAACATTCATACACCGTATGTATAGCCTAGCCATAAGATAAAAGATACAATATAACTATTGTAATATGATATATGAGCATAAATTTTATCATACAATAGTTACTTTTATCATCACATATTCACTGATATATAAAAATAAATATTGATATGTAACAAATGTAATTACTATTAATACAATAACTATTAAAAAAGGAATATGAAAAAAGACTACTTATCAAAATGATTTATATAAAAATAATAATAAATTCATATATATGTTGGGGTACATCAATGTGAGCACGGAATAACTCTGGAACAAAGTGCTATGTCAGACAAGAGTCAAGACATAGCTACTTGAGATGTTTAGTTGTGTGTTAACTGTCTGTGTCAATGCTGAGAAACTTTCTTACTATGTCGCACGTGTTGAGTAGTGGTGCCTTTTGTAGTACTATGTATGTCTTGGGATGTAGATCTAGTATTTTGAGGCTTTGATTGTAAATTATCTAAGCAATTATTCATATATTGCTTAGATAATTTATAATCAAATGTACAATTAATTCTATATTTAATGGAAGTAATAATTGACCATTATATACACAGTGGAAAGATATTATTAAAAAATTTGGCTTTTTAATTTGATTCTCATTTTGATTGTTAAGATATTACACAGAAAATGAATCTGAGACATTTATAAATTTTTCAAATATTGTATTTTAAGATTTATTATTAATTAATAATGTTATACTTCATATATTTTGTAAATTTCTAATCAATTAAAAGAAAAATTACTACCTTTGTTTTAAAAAGTGATTAAGTTTAGTTTATAAACAAAATCTGAGTTATAATGATTATCTCATTATAACAGAGATTTACTATATTTTAAAAATATTGAAATAAAAATCAAAGAAAACAATATTCATAAAAAATTATCTTATAAATCATAGATTAAAAATAAAATTATGCATATGTTCAGAGAACTAATTTATTTAAAATTAAAAATTATATATTTGTTTGAATTTATTATTTAATTATTGTGCCTCTTGAATCATTAAAATGAAACCTCCTAATATTACTTACTAATTTAGCATATGCAATAAACAGAACAATAAAACTTTAAATTATAAATCACAGAAAACATAATACTATAATGTAAAATTTTGAATACATTGCTATAAAAATAAGTTGCTAAAGTCATGTTAATGTTTTAATAGCTTAAATTGTCATTAAGTATCATTTTAAGTTTTTATATTTGTGAGAGTCTAAACGTTTAATATATTGAAAAATGCAAATTGTAGTCATATAATTTAAAATGTTCAAATATCAATGAAGAATATCAAAAAGCAGATTACTAATAATATTTAACAAAAATTTGTATTGAAAAAAAAAAAATAAATACTGTGAAACCTCAATTATCTATCTATAAAGCTGGATAAACCAAAAATCAGATAAACAAGAAAAATTAACTTAAACTATAATAATTTTATATTCTTTCCTGTCAGCATTTTTGGTACATCATCGTATAAAGACTGATTTTTTTCTTTCAATTGCTCCATTCAAGAATGAATTACACTTTATGATTTCTTTATTTTAACTATTAATCTACAATAACTTTCACATATCTTTTCATTTTTGAATATTACATAATTATTGGTCTTATTTGCAAATATTACACAAATATTTTTAGATAAATAATTGTATAATATTCAAAAATGATTGTTAATGAATAACTATAAATGATGATATCCAACATTTACATCTTTGATTATATCAAATATATAGTGTTAGTAGTGTGCAAATGAATTTATCTACTACATGCTATTATATAAATGAAAAATAATTATAAAAGGACATTCCTGATAATTCATAAAATAAACTGTCTTATCATCATATTAATGTTGAAGATATCATTTGTGACTGACAAATGTGTGTGTAATAATGATTGACTATAGAAGATAATTCACAAAATAATAAGCTAGGAGCAATGCTAATGGATGTTTTCCTAACAATTTTTGCTGATAAATTTACAAAAATCCAAACTTAACAAAGTTTGTGTGATTGACATCAACTAAATGGTTTCTATCATACCTCAGATTTTTAGAGATAATACAAAATATAATAGGCAAACATTTTATAGTCAATTAAAGCATAGCCAAAATAATGAATAGTTAGATAATCAAAGTTTCATTATAAGTAATAAAATATTCATTTTAATCCACTTACTTAAAGATGTCTGTTTTCTTAATGATGTCGTTTGAAAAATGTCATCATCAACATCAACACATTCATTTGCATCTTCAAATTCATCACCGCTACTTCCACTAGACATTATATCAACAATCTAACAAAAATATGTATAACTTTTTATAACATAAAATGAAAATACATATCTATATATTCTTTGCTGATCAATTTTACAGATTAAAAAAATATTTTATCTTCACAAATAATTTATATATTTAAAACTCAATCTTATATCATTTATTAATAATAAATAAGCCTTACACACAAAAATTTAAATCATGAGATTAATCTAAAATTAAGTAAACAATAATTAAATTTTGTATATTTAATATATATAAATAATACATCATTTATTATTGTAATTATTATTTTAAATAATATTTTTATATTTTAAATATTTTTATACAATATGATAAAACAATAATTACCAAACTTACATATATCAAATTTTATATAAATAATCTTAATATGCAAAATATTTTTAAAGTTATCTTTATAATTTAGTATGAATGCAGTATCCCAATTTTATACAAAAAGAAGCATCATAACAAAGATTATGGCACTGCTACAACCAAAATGATATTTACATCATCATCAGTTGTTTACTCTATTATAAAATTATTATATATATCATAATAATCATCATAAAATGATGCAAACTATATATTTATATTGTATTACAATAGTTACATTATATTCTCTTGCCTTGTAAATACATATAGAATATAATCAAAATTTTACCATAATAATTTACATAGATAAAATTTGATTTCTGTAAGTCAGGGAATTTATATACATTTACTGATCAGAAAAACTCAGATACAGGAGTTTCTTAAGTTATGAACATTGATACTTATGAACATGAAATTTCAAAAATCCTTCAATGATTTTAAGCAATATGAGAGAATGCTCTAGCTACCAATATTATGTAAAATTACATAATTAACATATTATGGCATTATTTCAAGACGGTGGCTATTATATCAAAATTCTCTCCTTTATAATCAGAACTTTTTCATTCAAATCTGTGAAATAAACTTCTAATTGGTCCAATTATGAAACATATTACAAAACAATGTATAAAGTTATTTCAGTACTTTTAGGGGCCAAATAACAGCATTATCTGAGTGAGAAACAAAACTGACATACAAATTATGTTCATAACTCAAGGAATGCATGTACTTCCCAAATTACACAATTTCAGATTTATGCAATTTCCTAAATAATAAAAAATAAACATATAAAATATATTAATAAATACATTTATTAATATTTATATATTATAAATATTTATATACAGTAAAACCTTGATTTTACGGACTATAGGGGGCAAGACTAGTCCGTAAAATCAAAGTAAAATTTTTTTATAAACATTAATTAGCATTTTCAACATATCTGTACTAATTAATGTGACTTATGTCTAAAAACTGTATTATTTTCCAATTTGCAACACTATTTTCCAAGAATTTTTCATTTTTCGGTCTTTTGGAAAACAAT
>WUQG02060225.1:0-10018 GCA_011317285.2 Androctonus mauritanicus | reverse complement strand
ACTCAGTTCTATTTTTTCTTCTATACACACCCGCAAAGTCTTTTTTACATCATTCCATTTAAGACAGCAGATTAATTGGTGGCGCATATTAATTTAATAGTTTTTTTAATTATTTTAATTCATTCATATTAATTGTTAAAAACATCATCATCTTTTGCTGTGATGAATTTTTATTAACAATAAATTTGATTAGTTTCTCTGCAGTTTTTCAAATTTGTGACACTATATCGATGGAATTTTTCGTTCTGTTTTACATAACGAAAAATACATCTACTTTAAGTTTTTGATGCAAATTTAATGCATTGAATCAGAAAAAAAAATTGTATTATATTAAGGAAATGGTACATATTAATGTATTAATCTATATTTATGAGTATATATTCGAGTTTGATTATTTCGTAACGTACATAACGTATAAATCTCAAATTACATTGCAATTTATCCTCAAATGTCAAGATCAATTTTTGCATTACTCATTTTTACGTTAATAAAAAGCACTGTAAAAAAATTTCAATAAAACTCAATCTCTTTTCAGATTCAAATTTCTAATGGAATATATTAAATTTCAACAGAAAAATCTTCAAAAAGTTATATATGTAATGGAAAAATGACATTCTTCTTTTAACAAAATGTTTAAATATCAATTGAAGACGTCGTTTATAATTTGATTCACTAGCAATTGTCAAATCGTTATTTAATTGGTTGGTGACATACAAGTGCTGTTTCTTGTGTTTCCATTCATAAATAGGATGTATTGAAAGAAAGGATTTAAAGAGAACATTAAATACTTGACCTATGGGAATATATTTCAATGAATACTTGAAACCGGTATTACGAAAGTAATTTTCCTTTCAATAGGTACATTTAAGAATATTTTCTGAAGTAATCTTCACTGGTTTTGCATTACAAAACACAAATTTAATCATCTCACTATAATGGAAAGTTCTTCAGCTCGATTCTAGTTGTATTTTTTTAATTTTTATGAAATTATTCAAATGCGAGATTATCTTATGAAAACTTTTTAATCATAAAAGATCTAAATTTTTAATTCATTAAAAATGATAAAATCGTATTGTTTATCAACGAATACTAAAATTTATAATAATAAAAAAAAGTAAAGGTAAATTCACGCAGGGACATAACAGTTCGCTCGTAGAAAGTAGAACTGTTGCAGCTTCCACTGCAGAAGAGCACAAAAATATTTATGTAAACACATTTTATAAATTGTCAACTCGAATAGGATTGAATTTATAGAATATCTACATAAATTTTCCAGAAGTCGATAGTTCTACTGTTATGCGGAATGTTCCGGAAGGAGAACAAATATCCATTTACCACTTATATTCGAAAATGGATGGCTGAGGACAACTGACTTGATATGAAAAAAATAGCATATAAAAATTTATTTTCTTTGCTGCGATATGTTATTCTTATTATTCATGAATGCTTTTTTATAAATAATTTGACTTAACTCTTTTATTTCTGACAGAATTTTGGAGTCAATCATAAAGATCTAAAATTTATAATGTCTTTTAATATTTTTGGTTCCTATAATAAAGTTAAATATCTGTTGACGTATATAGCACTACCTACTCTTACATTTTAACTTTCTGTTCAGATCTCTCTTATAAAAATCTTCAAAACTGTAAAATGTTAATCGGGATATCACAAAATCGCATAAATAATTCGCACTTATTTATGTTTAGAAACAATGTCGCGAATTTTTCAAAATTATTAATAAATTTTTGGAGACGTTTATTTTGCCAAAAATATTATTCAAATTTGCACTGGGACATTTTTAACTCCAGTAATCCGGAATATCATAATCCGGACGACCAACCTTATATTAGTTCAAATAAATGGCATTTTAACGCACTTATATATCGAAAAAAAAATATTAATAATCAAAAAAATAATTACTTTCCATAGATTAAAAGTCAATTTTGTATATAAAAGTAATTATTTTTATCATCGTTATTATCCTGACAACATTACAGATTAAACTGCATTTGTCTAAACGCTAAATTCAGTTTTGTAAAGCGCTTATATGTTGAATAAAGAATGATGAATATAAAATTTAATACATTAGATTTATTAAGCACATACAGTTTTAATCATAGATTAAGTGCAAACATGATTATATAGTGCACTAAATTCTAAAGCACTTAATACAGATTATACGCATAATCTCTTGCTAATTATGCTATACGCTTGTCGACGTTCAATGTACAGAATGATCGCTTAAAAAGTGCATTATTTTACTTAACCAAGGTGTAGTTAACATACTGTCTTCATCTTCTAGTAAAGCAATTTTTAAATGGTACCATTATTTAAAGAGTTACCCAATTTTCCAAAGTAATCTATCGATTTGCGAATTTATTCTATGTTAATTCATTTCCCTTGATATGAAGAAAAATTTTTCTTATAAAATAAAAGTTTTCTTTAAACTTATATAATATTTAATTATGTTAAAATTTTAATTTAATTTTCGCCTTCATAATGTCTCAAAATGCATTTTTTTTTTTTATTGCAAGAGTTGTATCGTAAAACATTTTAAAACATTAAGCAACAAAAGAAATGATTTATATATAATTTTGAATTATTTTATTTAAATTTTAAAATGTTTCAAGCTTTATAATAACAAAAAAACAAAATCTGGTGAAGAATATTAAATCTGCTATATATACATCCACAAAATCTTGATTATGTGGATGTATATATAGCAGATTTTGTGGCAATATAAATTTTGCCACAAAATCTGCTATATATACATATATAGCTGATTTTATGGCAAAATTTTGATTGTTCCTTTCCACTCAAATAGTACTAAGAGAGTACTAAGGGACTCTGAGTGGAAAGGAACAACCAAACCTACCTTATAATTTGGCATAAGTTACTCTTCCACCAAAGATGAATAGGGTAACTTAAGCCAAATTAACGCAATTCCGAATATTTAGCCGATAAATAGATCTAAACCAGCCTAAATATTGTTAGTGACCATTTTAAAACTTAACAACTACGTTAGCAACTTACGACTAAATATGACATTCACTGAGAGAAAGAAACATTAGAACAGAATGTCTTAGTAGCAACCAACATAACTAAACGTTATCTTTCTGATATATCTATCTTCACAAGAGTGTGAATCGACATATCACTAACGTACCTGAACCACTGTAATGGTCAAAAATGAAAATTTTACTTAAATATTTTCTAAGAAAGATTTTTTGATAGGAAACAGTGGTTGCAATATACCAGAGAACACACACTGCCTGGAAGTTTTGTAGTCATTCATACAATTACAATGCCAAAGTAACATTCGCACTCATCTCTTATGTTACTTAATCCTATAAATTTTAATTTTTATATGTTTTTAACTTTTTGCTTTAAGTAATAGTAACTAAAAAACTAAATATGGTAAAAAGAAGTAAAATCCAAACCTAACTAAAATGTAAACAGGAAGAATTAAAAAACCATACGATATGATCTTAAATCGCAGAATCTAAGAGGGATGTAGGCAAAATCGGGCAGTAGATGGGCCTGAGGTTGAAAGAAACACCATAAATATAGATGTAGAAAAGCAATGCTCCAATCATCCATCCTTTACTGCTATTAACCTAGCAAAAAAAAAAAGAGGATAAGTAGATGGTAAAAATATTATTAGTAAGAATATTTTTGTAAGAGATGATAACTTTCAACTGGGTAATTTTTAATTAAACTTGTAATGAAAAATAAACAATTTGCACAAATTTGATAAAAATTAATTTTAAGATTGAATTGAATTTTTCTTTTTCTGAATAAATCTATCAAATTCTTTCGCTCTTTCGCAAATTTGGAAAATTTTTTTTTTATCCACCCTTGGAGAGGAAATGCGAATCGATTGCCATTTTAAAACCAAGATAACAGAAAAATAGATGTGCAAAGGAGAGCGAAATCTTGTTGTACAGTATTATTACTTTCTTGGAAAACCGATACGGTTTAAATGTCAAAAGAGATCATAATTCATGATACAGAACGACTTTCATTGTGAGCATGTTGCAAAAATTTATAAGTTTTTTTTCCTGTTTACGATACCAATTCTATAAAAATTTCTATAATTCGATGTTTTTTCAATCTCAGAAAAATTAATTTTAATTTTTTTTAAAATCTCATTACATGTTTTTAAATTGAAAAACGTCTCAAGGGCTTTTTTTTGTTTTTTTTTTTCCTATTCGAATAAACATTGTTTACCTTCTTTCCGATTCATTTGCATAATTAACGTTTTTCTAATATGCAGAGAACAAGGAACGAAGGAAAGAAGCCAATACCTCTTTATGTATCGAAAAATAATTACCTTACTGTTATTCGGATGTTTAAAAAAAGCATTCTGAACTCTTAAATAGGATTAAAAAATAATTAAACGTATTTATGATGAAATTGCTTCATAATAACAAATTTTGTCATGCTAATAATTAAAAAGTTTACAGATTTATAAATGTTTTTTGTGGTAAATCTATTAATGTTCTTCAAGAAAAAAAAACTAGCATTTTAATATCATTAATCTTCTTAATAGTTTAAACAAACAAAATTTGGAAAAAAAACATAAAAAAAAATTCTCTTTTTACATAGTATCGATTTGCCTTTTTTTCCCCTTAATAATATTTAACATTATAACTATTTTCTACTCTTCCTCTGGATGTCTAAATAATTATATCTGGATCATTAATGGATCGATAATCAATTAAAAACACCAAAGTTTATCAATTAATCTTGGTCAAACACACGAATGGTGGATTCTAAACAGCTGTGGATCTGGGCCATTCGTTGCACTTAAATTGATTCCAGCATAACTTTTAAAGGTATTGTTTCGTTAACATTTTACAACATGTTTAATTGATAGCTTTTTGTCTATAAATCACCATTAACTTTCGTTAAGACTTTATTAACAATATTTAAATAATATATATATTGTGGAGTAAATGGTGACAAGTTTCTTGCCAATAAACTGCACACGATGGTTATTTTTTTCGTACTTAAATGCTACTAGGAACAATATTTTTCTTAATAGAAATGTTTTCAGTTTCTACGATCATAAACAAACTTTATCTCAATTTTTAACATACATATTAAGAACTACGAGTGATAAAGTTGATCTATGGAAGAGATTAAAAACATTACAGTCATCATTACGTATGTTAGAAACTATTGTTGATGTTAGTCTATGAAAGAGAGTGAAAATATTTCTTCCATCATTGTTAAGAACTACAATAAAGTTGGTCTATGATAGAGATTAAAAGCATTTGTCATAATTATATGTATTAGGAACTGTATTGATAGATGAAGTTGATCCATGATAGAGACTAAAAATATTTCTTTCATCGCTACGTATATGAGGACTGTAGATGAAGTTGATCTATGAAAAATACTAAAAGCATTTTTTTATCACTACTTATATTAGAAACTATAGATGAAGTTGTTCTATGGTAGAGACTAAAAATATTTCTTTTATCATTGCATATATTAGATTGATGAAGTTGTTCTATGGTACAGATTAAAAAAGATTTGTCAAAATTAAATGTGTTAGGAACTGTTGATGAAGTCAATTTATGGGAGATACTGAAACTATTTCTTTCATCACAACCTGTATTAAGAACTGTAGATGAAGTTAACTTTATGATAGAGATTGAAAACATTTCCGTCATCATTACACATATTAGAAATTACATTAAAGAAAATATTATTCCTACTGATATTCTTGTGTTTTTCCCGCATATTAATTAATAATATGATGAACTTAATGATGAGTGTGGTTATAAGTCTATTAATTTTATTCTTTCGAATAATCAATTATTCACGAATTAAATAATTATATATATTCGTTTTTCTGAATATGTCTTATTTTATTTCAAATTTTCATTAGAAAAGTTAAACTGCAAAGAAAACTCTTAACAGCGAAAGAAATCTGTTTTCTAACTTAATTAAAAATCTTTTAATTAAAACTAATTTATTTATTTTTGGTTACATAATTTTATGATATTTAAAAAAAAAATATTTTTTTTTATTTAGTTTTCATCAAAGCGTAAGCAACAATTTGCAGAAAAATCGAGAATTTTTTGTTTTTCTGTGTTGATTTTTAAAAGAGTTAGATTTAATTAATCTTGCTTTCTATTTAATTACATAAACTTAAAAAAAAAAGAAAAATATATATATTATTTTATCTTGTTTTCTTTATTTAATCATTGTGTAATATTATATTTACGAATTTTGAAGGTAAAAAATGGACAAAGAAAAAGTATTGACTAAAATTTACATATTAATTTGCAATTCAGAGGAAACTTAATGAACGTGGCACCTCTTTTATTACTTTTCTTCGTTTAAAAATCTCATAAATTTAGAAACAAGGTGTTGATTTAATGATAAATTTGCTTATTAGCCGAGAAATAAATCTTATATGATAATTATTCTCCATTTAATGAGAAAATTAAGAAGGAGGGTAAAGAAAGTTACGAAAAACTCTAAAGCAATGAAACTTTTTTCATTGCTTTCTGCATCTCTGTCTATAGCATAAATGTTTACGCAATATTTTGAAAAATAAGCGTAAAACAGATGCAAAAAATTATTAAATCAATAAAAGTAAAACGGAAGTTTAAAGATTTTCTAATTAGAAAAACAAATATTGGATATTCTTCTTACTTGAAAAGTATTTATTTTTCTTCTTAGAAGCTGTTAATTTTTTCTCTAGATATTTAAAAACTTCTGAAATTTATATATAAAACAAAGTATAAGATATTTTTGTAAACTGGAAAAAAATTTTGCAGGCATTTCTATTTTTAAGTCACATATAACTTGGTGTAACTATAAATATATCTATAAGTAAGATTTTTCTGAATATCTAAGATATATTCAAAAAAATCCACTTGATTTTTTATATATAAAAAACATGATTTGATAGGAAAAAATCGAGTAAATATTTCTTTTCTATATGCTGCGGAAACCTTTAAAAATAGAAACGAACTCGCTATTTTCTTGTGATGAAAGCATTTTTTCTTCGCTGCTGAATTTTCAAACTTATGAATTTAAAACGTTTTATGTTTCCAAAATAAAAACTGAATTTTTATATTATTTTTCTTGGTGAAAACATTTACAGATGTTCCGGAACGAATTATTTATACCCTGTATAATAATTCAACTGATAACTCCTACACAGAATAACGATCTTTCAGTTTTATTTTCAAAAATATTCGTACCTTCGTTAACCATTACGACGATAGCATTCCTGCAGTAAGTGATGTTAAACACGTAATTTTTCGGATAAATTTAAAGATTAATTTGATAACATCTTCATTTTATTACTTATCCTATTCTCTAAGGATTAACAGGAAACTGGAACAGATGAGTTTGATTCACCTTTGATAGAAAATCTATGGCAGTTAATCCAATACGTGACATATTGAGTAAATATATCAAAAAGGTATTAAATGTAGCGCCAGACAAGTCAACCAATTTATGTGGAAGTATGATAAAAGATTGCAGTAGATTAATGAAATTTGGTAAATATAAAATTATGATGTTAAATAACAAGCACGTAACATATTGATGCAGCTCAATTAAGATTTTCATCAAAAAAAATTAATATAAATTTAGCTCAACCTCATTGATCGATGTAGTTGAATTAATTTTTGTTTTTGGTTTCATTTCAGCAAAACGTTGAGAATTACATCATGAATCAGTTTAACTATCTATATAAGTAATTTATATAGATAGTTAGAATGAATATCTTTAGTTAGATAGGTCTTTAGACAGTTAAAATGATTATCTTTAGTTAGATAGGTCTTTAGATAGTTAGAATGATTATCTTTAGCTAGATACGTCTTTAGATAGTTAGAATGATTATCTTTACTTAGATACGTCTTTAGATAGTTAGAATGATTATCTTTAGTTAGATACGTCTTTAGATAGTTAGAATGATTATCTTTAGTTAGATTATCTTTAGATAAAATGATATAGATATTAGAATGATTTAGTTAGAGTTAGATAATTTATCTTTTATAAGTAATTTTATATTTTTACTTATAATTGTTTATCGACAGATTTATGTTTGCAAAAATAGATAAATTTCGTTTTATTAATTAAAACTTTTATTTTTAAAATTAAATATTTAATCGTCTTGATACATTTTTATTTTATTTACTGAATGAAACAAAATTTAATTGTTTGGAGAATTAAAAATTTTATTGCTGAAGACGTACGAATGGTGTAGTATATATATTTTCAACTGAAAAAAAAAACAAAAAAAAATTAATTATGGTGTTAAATAAAACCATTTTTATGCGAAAATTTATCATCGAGAATAATTGAATTTTTTTTTTTTTTAGCTCTAGAAAGAGGTATTTATAAATATTTGTTTATTTTATCTTTCCATAAATTGAATTTTCTGTAATTTTATAAGAAACTAACGTAAAGATTGAGCATATAAATATATTTTTTTTTAAGAAGAAAAAGTGTTTCTTCCCATATATATATTGTTTTCGATATATCGGAATTAAACGGATAAAAAGAAAAAATTTCATTAATGAACTACTTAAGATGGAAAAAAATATATATTTTTTTTTCTTTCGAGTAACTTTCAATTAGTTAATGAATGATAATACTTTAATCCCTTTTTTCCCAATAAAGGAATTATAAGTTAGATGAAAGAATGGAGCTATAAGATAGAGTGACAATAATAAAAGCCAAGAAAACATACGAAGAACTATCGTGTTTCTTTCTCATTGTCAGTTTAATTAATTAGAATGAAAAAGAAAATTAAGAAGTTTTAAATTTTATAAGATAAAAGAAACAAAATGAAGATTTCAATGTAAAAATAAATAAACTAAATAAATTCTTTTAATACTAGAATTTTATCGCGAGGTATCTTTAACTACATTAAAGCATCATCATCCGGATTCTTGGCATAGTCCGGATTTCTGATCAAAAATTAAATTAGATTCAACAGTTCAGAAATTTGGTTAAAAATTTTGATATATTAAAACCGTGTTATATATATGTTTATATATCTTATGTTTATATATGTTTGTGTTATATATCTGTATGTTTATATATGTTTATGTTATATATCTATTTATATATCTATGTTTATATGTTTATATATCTGTTTGTTTATGTATCTGTTTGATAAATATATAATTATTAATATAATTCTTGCATACTTCATAAAAATATACAACTTGCGATACTAATGAGATAATGATCTTACAAGATAGATTTCTCAAATTTTTGCCGAATTCACCTGATGATCTTCATCAAATAATTACAATAAAACATTCTTCTAATCTAAAGTAAGTGCTAAAATTGTATTGGATATTCTATATTTTACTGCAGATGACATTTTTAAAGAATTGTTTTATTTCCAGTTTGCATCTCATGAATCTCATAAGAACACATATTTTCTGCTTGCTAGGAGAGATAGTACATTTAAAGAATAAATCTAAACAAGCGAACGAAAGCGTAGCGTGTCATCGATAGCGAAATGACAGACAGGAAATGGGAAAGAGAATAAAATAAGAACATTATTCAACACGAAACATTTCATACTTCTGGACAGTTTATATTTCAAAAGGATTTCATTTATTTTCTCAGTTACAGAAGATGACAACAGAAACTCTACAGATTCCTGTAGAGAAAGAAACCTTTACACATCTCTACTAAATAAATGGATTTTTTTTTATATTGCTTAATTTTGCAGTAAATTGTACGGCGTTATTTACTTTCCTACCTTCTATCGTAAAATATCCCACCTACAGATTTTAAATTGGATAAAGTCTAAATAAGATAATTCAATAATGAAGAATTATTATAAAAATGTTTATTAGTCAATTATTGTTATTGTAATTAAATTATCCCATCAAAAACATCTCATATGTGAAAAAATAAGCCGAGTACAGTATTACCGAAACAAGATGTTTGTGAAAATTTAGATGCGTTATTTTGGTTGATGTTATCATATTATTTTCTTAAATCGTCAAACAAGTATTTGCAT
>WUQG02060214.1:0-10018 GCA_011317285.2 Androctonus mauritanicus | reverse complement strand
AAAATATTTTTATATAAATTATCAAAATTTATTACTGTTCATTAACTTGATATTTTCTGAAGCTACGTCATCCTAACGTTAATGTTCACCGATATCAATCGAGTGTGTCGTACCGCAATGCAGAAATTCTCAACAATAATCCAAGCATCCAATAATCGTAAAGGTGTATTACGTCATTGTCAGGACGAGTGGATCATCCTGACAATGATGTAATGCACCTTTAGGATGATGTGTGCAACGTGATTTCTAGACATTAAGCATGCAATTTTGAAGTTTTGATTTTATTTATGACAAACTTTTTTGATAGACTACAGTTACTTTTCAGTACAGATTTTATTAAATTAGATTAGATTTTATTAATAATTATTTTTTTCTTATTTTAAACATTATTTTAGATACTTTTTAATCTATTTTAGTTAAATATAATAAGCATTTATTGATTACTAGAGAATGGATTAAAACATGCTTAATTAATAATAATGAAAAATAAATATATATTTGTTACCTAAATATGAATCCTATGTAAGATTCTTGATTGATTTTTGAGTTTTTATGTCGTGCTGTATTGAGCAGCATGGCATCGCCTATCTAATTACAGTATATATGCAGGTTGGAGTCAGTGGCACCATGCATTCAATTGCTTCGGGGTAAGATAAAATTTTACCTGGTATTATATTAAATGAATTATTGCAAAATTTTCTTCTTGGTCTTCAGGAGATGATCAATAAGTTATGGTTTTGCTTATTACTTCAATTTCCCCGGCCAAAAAAAAAAGTCGACTTTTTTGACGTGTGTATGAGCCGACCTCCCCACTTAAGAAATTTTTTTTTTGGGAAAAAAACCTTGGCTTATATACAAGTATATTCTTTATTGATATGCCATTTTCACTTTGAAAGATATTAAATAGTACAGTTATTCAATACCCATCATGGGCTGCCTGCAGCCATGATGGGATTAGGCATTAAGTGAAGAATGGAATTTGATGATTTTTCTGGACTTGGACATCTTGAAATCTGTAGGTATGGTCCTGAATCAATCCCAATCCTTTTAAATAGATGTCCAGTTATTCAAGAGTTACTAAATCAGAATTGTAGTTTTGAATTTTAAATCAATCAAAGATCGATAATATCTTTGAAAACAATGCAAAAATTGCCAAAATGATATATTACTTAATATATAAAAATAAATTTTTTGACTTATTCCCAAATAATTGATTCATTTATTTGTTTAAATCATTTCTGATTGTTTTAGAATTAAATAACAAAAAAAAAAAATTAAATAAAATATAAGAAATGAATTTTAAATGATTGATTAATCATTTTTATTATAGTTTTCAAAATTTTCCCAACCATCTTATTCAATTTTGATTATATTTAGCACTGTGATAATCTATAGCCACAGAAACTTTAATCTGTTGCAAATTTTCAGCATCTTAGTTTTATTTACTGAAGAATAAAACTAGGATGCTGAAAATTTGCATCCTAGTTTTATTCTTCTTAAATGCATATAGGATTTCTCACATATATGCATCACATTGTTTTTTATTATTATAAATGATAGCTATGCATTTATTATTATTGCAGAAAATTTGTTTTATAGAAAAAAATATATTTTAGTTTAAGTTGTCAGTAAATAAATATAAGAAGAATGCAATAAATAATGATACATCATTCTTGTATAAATATATCTTGTATTTAATTCATTCAAAATGAGTATTCCAAGCCAATTTTGACATCAGTAACTTTTATAATTTAATTTTGAATATTAATAAAATAAAAAAATTTTTGGAAACCATATAAATTAATTCATTATAACAAATCATTATAAGCAATGAAGTTAAAAAGAAGTTAAATAATTTATTAAGAAACATTTTCAATCCTACAATAAATTCTCTTCAGTTTACATGAAATCAAATATAATAGATTTAAATATAATTCAAACAAATATTTTAACATACAGTTTAAAGCTATGAGAGATATAAAATATGTATATATGTGTTTATGTGAGATATAAAATTAATATTATATTACAGAAAAATATTTTAATATGTTAATAAAAATTAGATATAAAAATATAAAAATTAAATTAGTATTATACTAAAAATTAATAATATATTAAACTAAACTAAACTGTTGTTAATTATACATTGTAGTTTGCTATATATCACCAAGTTGCAGAAATGGCTGTACTCAGTTGGTCATTAATGATGTTTATATAATTTTTCTTTTCAGTAATTATTATTGATTCTTCAAAGAACAAATCTTTCTTGTTAGAATATGTTTTTATGACTTTTGATTCTGTTGAGATATGCAAAAGCTCTTAATAGGAAAGTTAGTTTATTATAAAACAGAAATAATTTTGATTCTATTAGTGGGTTTACATGGATTGTACAGACAATACCTGCAGGGACAATGTTAATATTAAGGATTTAACATTGTTGAAAAACCTTCTCCCCATACAGTACAATAAATTGCGGAGATCAATAATTTTTACAATTATCTGAAAATAATGAATTAATAAAAATTGTATGCTTAATATGTTTATTGTATTAAAAATTTTTTAGACAAACCGTACTCTATCAGACTGACAATGAATATGAAAACACATACAAAATGCATTTCTGAAAATTAAATGTGCATTTCTCGAAATAAAGATCTTGCATCCTGATTTGATAAAATAATAATAATAATCTCTCTTTGTTTTTGATAGACATCAATATTTTGCATTCACATTTTGATGACAACTTGTCTACATAAAGAATCATCTCCATGATCATGCTTTCAGAACTGTGTTAATGTATCAACAGCCATCATTATTACTTGAAATAAATGTAATTCTGTTAAAAACAAGATCCTTAGTATCCTCAAATATATCTTGCATAATAAGGAATGATCCCTAAATTTAAATATTCTGTAAATTTGATTCATTTGGTTAATAATTTACTAAAATACTCTTCCCTTTCGGTAATGAGCCTTATGATTGGTTTTGCTATATCACAACTTAGGCTGATTGAAACTAACAGTTTTACACAAGCTAACTGACTAAGAAAATTACTTTGCAGATATGAAATAGCTAAAGTAAATCCTCTGCAAGTTTGCTTATTTTATTCATTTTTCTTTCTTCTTCTTCCTTTCTAAATTCTTTGACTCTATTCCTTCCGTTCTATCTCTTTCCCTATTTACTATAGCCTAAAACTCTGAATAAGATCTTGATATCTTTGTGGTTCTTGAGATAGATAATCAAATGGACACAGTGAATACATACAGTCAATTTTTTTTAGGTGACTTAAAAATACTTACTTATATTTTAATACTATTTAAGAAAAATAGTAAATTTTTCATTAATTAGAAGAATAAATTTACATTAATTCAGATATTTAGATATTAATTATAGGAAATTATAAAATTAAATATATATGAGGAATATAGAATATTTGTATCATTATTAAAAAATTGAATAAAATTTCCAAATTTATTCTTAATTTTGAAATGACTTTGTTGTTGTTGTTATTTTTTAATTTATAAATTGCATCTAAAAACATTAAAATAATGAAATAATTCAGAAATATATTTCTTCAAATACAAATTAAATTTTAAAAAATGCATAATTATAAAATTGATTTTAAAAATATTCCCACTTCTAAAAATTGGCATTCAGTTCAGCAAAACAACCTTGAACACAATATTAAGGACAAACTTGTTTGACTATATTTCCTGTTTGAAATATTGAATATTTTTTTTAATGTTTAAAGAACTCTCATGTATTTAGCTTTTTATAATCTATAATATATGAATAATTTATAGTCTTGAAAATGAATTATTAGCATTATATCATTAAATGAATATAACTTTTCTATTAACTACTTTAAATAGGAGTTAATAATGTAAAAGTATATAATATATTTGAATTTTAATATTTTAAGTTTAATGAAATATTCTATTGTTGATAAATATTTTATATTTCTCAAGAATAAAAATTCAAGTTAAAATGCAGAATACAGCACTGATTTAAAAATAACTGTCACATCAAAAATCTTCTAAAGAAAATCATTTTAAATAAAGACATACAGCTCCAAATAATTTTGTTACTATATTAAATTTAAATGTTATATATAATAATAGTCATAATGCATATTTAAAATATTGTAATTTATTTAATTGAAATTTTGTATTCTTTTAAAATAAAGGTACAATTTACATACAGAATAATTTATCTATTTTAGATCTGTTCAAAATGATTTTTAATGGAGAATATTTTATCTATGAAAATTTGGTGATTTGCAATTTGATTAATGAAAAATAATTTAAATGCTGTATTTTGAAATTTAGAAAAAACAAAATTCTATCTTAAAATTAGAATTAATATTTGATTTACAAAAATTTATTTTTGAATTTTATCATACTAGCATTTTTAGTTTATCAGATATTTTTTATTTACCGTATTAATAATTCTTAAAATTTATTATATGCTAGTAAGTAATAATAGTAAGACGTAAAAAATTAACATCACTCAAATTTTTCCATGATTTATGCAAAGTATTGATTGTATATAATACAGATAATTCTCAATTTATGTGTTCCAGATTTATGAGTTTTTTTCAAATACAAAATATCAAAAAAATTAAAATCTGAAACTTAATTGCAATAAATAAATGTTAAACATTCATAAAAAGCCATTTTAAATTACATAGATAACTATATAATACAGTATGACTGGGCTTGTAGCAAAAACTATTATCTGCTAGGAAATTAGAAAAATCAAAATGGTGGCTGAAAAGTTAAAGTAGTGTGTGTTCTGATTTTACTGGCGTATTACGTAAATAACTTTCATTCCCCAGTTTCTGCCTAAGGCAACAGTTCATCTGTAATCTGTTAATAATAATGAAAAACAAAAATTCTTTAACACTTATATGACATGAATAATTTCTTTATTATTATAATTTGCTTGATTTGAAAGATTATTTTCATTTCTTTAAATAAATAATTTATTTAACCATAAACTATTAGTTTTGCTTTATTGTGGTCAAATTGCATTTCTGAGAACAGATTCTCTGATTATAACATTAACATTATGTCTATGGGAAACTGATTGTTGATTTAAGGGTTTTCACTTTGTGGGCAATTTCTAAATCTGAGTTAATTTGTAAAGCTGAGAACTATCTGTAATTAAATTGGCAATTATCCAGTTCTAATTCAGTTCTATATGAATCTTAATACAATAGTAAAAAAGTACAATACAATGTAAGTGTGTGTGTGTGAGATCACATGATTAATTATTTTCATCATCATAAAAATATCTTCAAAAATGAATTAATATTTCAATCATATCTTTTAAATATATTTTTCTCTAGTCTGTGAAGTAGCTTGTAATATAAATATGTCAGGAATTAATGTTGTTCAAATGAAAAATAGAATTATGGATATTTATTTATAATTGACAAAGTTTGTTAAAAAATTTAAATTAATACATTAAAACAAATTCAAAAAATGTTTGCAAATAAATTTAAAATAAAAAAAATTTTAATAATAATAAAATTATACTTTTTTCAAATTATTAGTAAATCCTGTTTCTTTATATTTAAGGATTTTTGGACTTAGTTTAATATCTTAATTTATTATTAAATCCTTATTTGCATATTTGTTTGATTAGTATTAAACATCATTTATTTTTTATGTAAATTAAAAACAAAATATGTTAATAATTTTTAAACATGGAGAAAAATGGATCCAATAATTTATTTTGTCTGAAAGATTAGCAATTTTAATTTACAATTATGTTTAAAAAATAAAACTATAGAGGAAAAATAATAGTTATTCTAATTTATATTATTATAGACTAAATAAATTTTGGAAAATTGCTTATAATTATCTGTAGCAACAAGTATATTTAGAACAAGTTTTCCTCCAAAAACAATTTTTTTTATGCTTTTAATGTTAAGGATATTCAAATACATTAAAAATTGTAATTTATATTGAAAGATGATAAATGCTTTTGTGTAATATATTATTAACTGATTAATTGAAATATATATTTGTCTTTATTTAATAAAATATGTATTATAATTACATAGAATATAAATTTCATTTTTAGAAAATCAACATTTTTTAATGTGCTAACGGCCAGTCAAGTTGCAGCAGAGAATTTTCCGTTCTGCACTATTGATCCTAATGAAAATAAGTATTTACTTAGTTTGGCTTGAATTTTTAAGAAATATATTATTTTTGAATTAAAAAAATTTAGTCATTTTTTAACTATAATTTTTTTAATTAAAAATAAAGGTTGGTTTAAAACAACTTTTTTGAAAAACAGATGAAAAATAGTTTCAAAATTTAATAATTGAAGTTTTGCAATTTTTTAGATACGTCGAGTACCTGTTCCCGATGAAAGATTTGATTACCTCTGTGAATATTTTCAACCAGCTAGGTGAATTTCATATCTTAAATTTTTAAATGAAACCTATATTATAATTAATTTTATATATTAAAACATTTGATATTCTGTTAATCCTAAAATTTATTCAATATTTAATATGGTTTGTTGTTAAAGATATTTTCTGAATTTAATTTTCTGCAGTTCTTGTTAACAATAGTGTTTATTGTTAGATTTATAAGATATTTAAAATTTATTTACAATTGATTATATTGACACTAAGTTGTAATTTTTGAATAATAAAATATTTCAAAATTAAATGGAATTTCAAGACAATTTTTATAAATACTTTTGTTTATTATTTATTTAATTGTGTATATAAATATTTAAAGTAAATATATAATTTTTTAATTTTAAAAGATATTAATTTTGTCAATTCAAAGATAACAATAATAAAAATGATTTATATAGTTACCATACTATGAATTTTAAACACACTACTTTTATTCATGAATATGATGCAATATATATATTTTATTTTTACTTAATAGAATAATTTATTAAAAGTGAACTTTATGTTTTTAAAATATTTTAATTATTTTTAATTTATTTAATGTATTTAATATAAATAAAATCTTAGTTTAATACATTATAAGAGAAAAAGATGCCATGTATCCTCTACCAATTAATGTCTTTGATTTATATACTCTCTTCAAATTTAATTTTAATTAATTATCTTCTCATCATTCATATAGTGTGTGAGATATTTATTAGCCGGATTTTCCTTTCTGATAACTTTCCTTCAAGCGACCTAACATCAAAATTTGATTGATTCCCATATTGATAAACATTTCATGATTCACAAAACTTTAATTACTTCTTTAAAGAAAGAATAATGATTAATTTTATGGATATTACATGAAAAATAATACCAGCATTTAATTTTTACAAAATAGTTTTGCATGCTCTTTATAGAGAGATTCAGTATTCTGATTTATGTTTTATATTGAATGGATTCATTTTAATAAATTTATAATGAATTATGAATTATTTGATAGAGATTTTTTTTAATTTTTTTTTTAAATAATGAATGTATAATTGAAATATTAATTAATTAAAATGAATTATAAAAACTTTACAAACTTTACTCTTTTAATGTTCAAGTAATTTAAAAAACTCTGTTTAGATTAAAAAACTTATAAATTATTGAAAAAAAAATGCTGTTATCTTAATTTTTTTGATATCTTGATTTCTATTGTTTGTATTTCAATAAATTTGAAATTTTTAAATTTTAATAATTTGAATTTATATAAAGAATTTTTAAGTAACATTTTGATTAATAATAATAATAATGTGCAATTATATGTGATAACGATAGTGATTTTAAACAAAATTAAAAATTTCTTTTAACTTTGTTTTATAATAATAAAACTTTTATTATGTACATATTAAATAGAATGAGGTAAATAAAATAAATTCGTAATCAGACAATGCATTGGATAATTAAATAACTTGATAGCTATAATAATATGTGGGATTTAAATTTAATATGTTATTCAATATATTTAGTTTGAATTTAAATTTATTGTATTTGTTTCCAATTTAAGAAATTTATTTAGTTCTATCTGTATCTGTATCTTATTGTATCTTGGCACTTTCGACTAAATAAATTAATTATCCAACTATAATTGAAGAAAAGAAATTGATTTATGAACTGTAAAAAGATTATTACAATTTTATTTCATAGGCCTTTACCGTATATTACAGATCAAAATAAATACAAAATTTATACAGCATCCTGTTGGATAAGGGGCACAATTAGGAAACTATTTTGGGGTGTGGTTGTTATGCAAAGGGGAATGAAGCATTTAGACAGGGATGCATGGTCTGCGACCCAAGGGTCATATCGAATTCTGTCACAAAATACTTTCCAAATAAGTGTTCACTTGTAAATTATATAAAATGTTTAAAAAGTAATTTATTTCAATGAGATAGATTAATTATATATTGATAGTAATAAGACTAAATTAGGTCTGTTTTTTTATTTTATTTTTTCAATTCATTACCACTTTGTTAAGACTGCTCATCGTGACATATCATGCATCTACCACATTGTGCAAGCTATCTAGTTTGGGTGGTCCAACATCACATTTACTTCACTTTTTTACCTGTGTAATTATATGAAGAAAATTGATATGTAATGGTAACTTTAGAAAGGCAGTTCTGCATCTTCCAACTAGAAGTATTCCCCTCCTATTAAAACTTAAGTTTCTTAGTCCTTTGAAATTGTTTTAAATAGGCAACTAAGTAGATTTAAGTTAAATTGAAAAAAATTTCAATATTTTGAATTTATATTTCAGTTGGATATTGGAAATTTTTATTCATTTCAATTCTTTATAAAATTTTTTATAACATCATCATTAGTTTGAAATGAAATTTTGGATATTGCATATGGAATATCATTGCAGTTATTAATCACAAATGTCCTGTTAGTTATCATTTATTCAGTAAATATATACACACACATTTTCGCAATATTTTTCGGATATTAATCTTTATTTTTAAGAACTAATGATCTAAAATAGTGGCACTATAAGCGCCCTCAACTCCTCCTTAATTATGTGGAATAGGTGATTTATAAGATTTAATTTTTGTAATTCAGGAGAAATTTTGTTATTCTGGTACAACATACTTTTTCGATCAACCTGTTATTACCTAGTCACTTCATAGGGTCAGCAGCTCTTAATGGCCACGACCCTGCCATGATGTATCTGTACGGGGGGCAGCTTCTTAAGGGCCGCGAACCCTCTAAAGATTAGTATCGCTCCTGTAGAAGGGCTCTTCCATCTGCAGGGGTAGGCCTACTATAGAGATGCTGGAATTGCAGAACATATCGGTAATTTATACAAATTCCTTAACGATGTGCTCGTTTTAATTACGTCTAATTAATTATAATCGAAATCTAATTAAATAAATGACAGAATGACGTGACGAGCCCATTTGGTTTTTTTTTCCGCCTCGATTTAATATTATAAGGATAATTTCTGCCTTATGAGAAGTTAATTGCCAAGAATAAAATAAGGACATGCGATGACGGTGGCATGACGTATATGCTGATTTTAATGCATTAATTAATTTTTTGAAGTCCCGACATTAATGTAGACCTACTGATTGCATTTAGAGCAGCACGACTTTCACAGGATATTTGAGTAAACAGTTTTTTTATGGAGTGTTCTTTCATAATTTTTCTGTACGACATTGAAAGTTTTCAAGTTCCATTTTTTACATTGTTTAAAAATATATCAAAGCTGACAAAAATATTTTGAAGATTTAATTGATTCATCAAGTTGTTATAACCAATCACTTCGAGAAAAGAAGCATCTTATTTCTTTCCAAATGCATAGACGTCCGATATTAAGTAGAATGCCATCTGTGCTGAGTAGTTCAGGAGCAGCGAGTGCATTAGCCAGGCACTTTCAATCAACAAGGGGCGAGCATCTAATGGATAAAGTGGGTTGGGCTGACCACTGTCTAATACTAGCATACGTCCTAGTTGTTGGGTGGTAGGAAGTGATAAGGGGTTGGCATACAGCATGCCAGACAGCTCTCTCCCCCGCGCATCCCCTTCTATTTTCTAACTACATAGTGC
>WUQG02060203.1:0-10019 GCA_011317285.2 Androctonus mauritanicus | reverse complement strand
TTCGCCGGATACGACGTCATTTTGACGTCAATTCGCTTCGCCTATCGCTTTTCGCAGCTTGGTGGGAACTAACCCTATCTTTTTGCCTGCGAACTTTCCCGGTTGATGGTGCTTTCAAGTACTATATATGTTCTGGATTCCACTGAAACTATCGAAATAGTTTATAAATACAGTATAATAATACGTTTAATGAATGAGTATAATAATATTTAATGTTACGATTTATAAACATTATCATTATTTTTATGAAAAAGAGAATTAATATCAGAATTTTCTATTGGATTTTCCAATATGGACATTTTATTTACGAATTTGAATTAAATACCAGAAATATCATATTTTACTAAATATATCAACATCAGATTTTTCTCTAGTCTTGTACTGTATAAGTTATAGCTGTCGAAAACTGATCTTGTAAAAAATATATAATACAGGATCAAAGTAAAAAAATAGAATAATTTAATCTTTAGTTTAAAAAAATTTAATTAAAGTTTTAAAAATTTAGTATCAGAAATAAACTTGAACTATTATGTATGAGGTTCAGACCAGAGGTCTGCAAAGACATTAATCATAAAATATTATTTATTTTTATAACCACAAAAAAATAGCAACCTCACTAAAAAATATCTGTGCGTTCTCAGCTGCAATCCTATTAAATTTTACCACGAATTACAGAAATGATAATACTATATATTTTTAAGATAATCTATTTAAACTAGGAAAAAATACTCATAATTTAATATATAAAGTTTGCTTCTATAAAATGAATCAAAAAAGAACAAAGTTAGAGAAATCTATTTAAAAACAAGTTAAAAATAATGAATAAATTTTGATAATTCAAAAATAAAATCAATAAGGAATAATCTTTTAACATAATGAATCGTGGATTCACGCTTTCCATCAAATAACTAACTCGCAGGGTAATGAATTTTATTAGTCTTATGCAATAATTGCTCACCTAACGATATAAATTATAGACTTAAACAAGTACATAAAAAAATTAGAGTAAAATCAACGGTAGCAATTTTTAATTTTCGTCACGGGGCAGGAGTTATCAATATCCAAATATTTATATCGCTTTCCACTAAAAAATCATACAAATATGAACCATCATTTTGATAGGGATTGCAATGAAATATATTTTTATAAAGATAGAATGTATTTTATATACAATAATTTTTTTTTATTTATTAATGATTATTTGAATGTTTAAGCAACATTTACACTCTTAAATATGAAATAGCTTAAGGCAAAAAATATTTTTTGCCTCCGTGTTCAAATTTGCAAAGGCAACTACTTCTGTTGCTCCCGTGAAGTCTCCGCGTAAGCCTGTACATAATTTTGTATATAAAAGACAAAATATCAGAAATTATTATCCTAAAATATCAAAATTTCAATATCCATAAATAAAAATAAAGAACAAATATAATCAATTATTATTATTCAATTATTAAATTTTAATTAGACAACATATTCATTTTAAATATCATTTTATATATTTTTAAACATATACAGTATATATAATTAAATAAAAATATTTATTTCGCTCAAATAAATAAACATGATATTTAAGATAAACAGTATATATCAAATCCAACAAGGAACTGATAATTAAATATTTTATAAAAATGCATAAAATGCTCATTTTAATTTATTTAACGTACTAATATGATGCAGTTAATTATTAATTAATTGAATTTGTTAAATTGCGAAATTTCAACTTAAATTCATATATCACTTTAAACATATTATATAAAGAAAGTTATAACATCGACGAAATTTGCAAATGATTAAAAAGTATTAATCACTTCAGAAATGTTTAAATTCAATTTCTAAATCCTGATAAAATAATATCGAGTTCAAATAATAATAAAGTTAATCCAGTTATGCGCAAAGTTATACATCTTATTAATAAATAATGTTTTATTATAGGTGCAAGTTTCACGGATAACAATATATAAATTAATTTCTGTTTCTATGCATCCGCATGAAAAATGAAATCCAGCATCTGGTTGGCATATGAAGAAATACATAGGTCAGGTTTTATCGGATCCGTTGTTTACCAGACACGGAGGCGATACAGGATAAGAGAGCTTCAAATTTGTTCATATCGAAAATTTGAAAACTATGTCGGTATTTACAGTTCTATCCACTGTTTCCAAAGTCCAATGATTCCAGTTCTATTAAATAAAATTCCATTATTTAAGGTATATAAATTTACTAACGTGAGTGCTCGAGTTTGAGCACGTATTTTAATACACAATTTTCTCTAACTTATGTGTAGACAAGTATGCAATTTCTTCACAGGTTTACATTTTAAATCGTACAATTAAAAAAAAAAACAAAGTTTAAAATAATAATATTTTTGGCAATATCTGAATCAATATTAATTTTAAAAAACTTTATGATGATATTATATAAGTAAAATACTAAGCTCTGTAAAACTCATGGAAGACAATTATCGTTTCGGATTTTAGATTTAACAAAAATCGATCTTTTTAAAATCAAACATGAAAAAAAATTTTTTTAACGATATGCTACATCATATTTTATAACCTGCTTCCAAATTGATTCAATTGAAATAAGATCAGTTTAAAATTTTCCTGTATCTGGTTACAAAAGTCAAAAGTAAAAAAAATTTAAATAAATACGATACTTGTCCGCTTATAAGACGCAATTTTTCCTTACAAGTACATTAAAAAATCGCTCTCTAGGTCTTAGAAGCCAAAACTGACAATACAGCACATGAAATAATGTTAGCAATGCAATTGTAGCTGTCCTTTTTAAAATATGGTATATATAATAGATAATATTGAAGATCACTTATTGTATGAGAGTGATAGTGATACTAGTGAAGAGGATGATGAGAATAAATAATACGATAAGGAATCAGAAGTTGAATAAAACTAAAATAAATAAAACTAATAATTTTATAACTTTTTATTGGCGTTTGGGTTTTATTTTTATTGAATTTTAAATTTCCATTGCTTTAACAATAAATTTTTAAAAGTTTTTCTTTTAAATTTACCGTTCCAAAATTTGGATGCTTCTTCCATGCTTCAGCATCTTATAAGCCGACGAATACAATATATGATTAATTACTCGTTTTCATTATCTCAAAAATTTCTTCAACTCCTAATCCAACTCTGATCATTCTGTATTTAACACTGTAATTTTACGTCAAACATGACCATATCGCTAAATTTTTACGGTCCTACATAGACTATTTATTTTCAAATTGTTTTATTTTATTTATTACAAATATATTTTCTGAAGTGTTAGTGTATCACATATACTGATATTGCATATCCTTTTTTATTATTATATATGCATTTAATACCTAAAATTATATTCTTTTTATAAAATACGCAATATTTAGAATAAAAATTAACATTTTAAAAATTGATGTATAATATTTAATAAATTTTGAAATTATAGAAATATGCATTTAAATTTGTGGAGTAAAAAGTGATTTGTGATAACTTATACATTTTAATTAAAAATAGAGAATTTCATTTAAACAATAACTTTCTTTTAAATACTAACTTTCTTTATAGTATTTTATATATAATATAAGCACACAATGTACATTATGTTATTCAACTATATTATACGAAACTTTCAAATTTCAAAATGCTATAATAAAATATTTATAAGAGTATAAATAATAAAATCCTATATAATAATTATTAATCTTAAATAATAATACTAAAGATTGAATGAAAATAATTACATATACACGTTCTTTCGTTTTGAGAGTTCTCCTAACAATGACTCAGAAATTCTGAAACAGTTTAATCCTAGTCTATCCTCCTAGGTCTAAACTTCTGTGACAAATACGAAACAAGTCCTGACAAAATTTTTGTCGTCAATTAGTTCAAGGTCAATGATGTGTCATCACCAGGGTCGCCAGATGGGCTGGTATTTGACTTTTGTACCCAGAAAACAAATTGGGAAAATCTCACAAGTCAGATTTTAGGTACTACAGTATATATGCCAGTATTTTCTAATTGGATATCATAATAGTCCAACTATGAAACAACTATTTTTTAAATTTCATTTTTAGAGGAAAAATAAATTTATACTAACCTGTATTAAAAGAAAGTAAAGTATACATTTAAAATATATTTTTTTCGTAACAATACACTATGAATTGCAATTTTCAAGGTGATTATAAAATAACTGTTCCCCTATATAGTATTATTATGAGAGACAAAGGTACATAAATATAAAAAGTAACGTTTTCAATCTTTATCTTATAGATGTTAGAAATGATCCCCTGTGCGTTTAGGCACATATTAACAAGTTTTATCTTGTTTTAACGTATGATTTAATATATCTGAAGTGATGTTTCTAACAAACGTTGCGATGCCATTATTAAGCTCAGGGAGAATATGTGAATAGTTTTTGTATAATTCGTTTATGCAATGCAAGGTGCAGTTTATTAAATTATACGATATCATGTAATTTTTCATTAAAAAATCCAACTTCTGATCTTTATCAACGCTTGTTTCCCATATTAATATAGATGCACAGTTACTTTCTGATCGCCCTATATTTCATCTATGAATTGTATAAAGCATTCAGAGTTTTATATAACTTTACATTAATTTAAATATATATGCTGGAAATGTCAGTGAAATTTAAAAAAAAATTATATTGTTTCCAATTTTTTAAAAAATATTATCAGAAAGACGAATTGAAAGATCAAAATGCTGAAATTTCTGAAAAATTAGAGAGTAAAAAGCTTTTGCCTACCACGCAATCAATGTCCCAAAATAAGCGTTTTTGCAGTAATTTAGATGATAAAATATATTTTTAAAACAGTAATAAAATGATTTTCATTATTTTTTAAAAAACACTGTTGCATTAAACAAATTATTGCACAAACACTCATTTATAATCTAGCTAATTTGAACTGAAATAATTATCATTAACAATTAATGATTTTTATTAATGTCAATTATCGCTTTTTATAATATTATGTAAAAAACTCAAAACTGTCAACAGAAAATATATAAGTCTGCATAGCATTTAAAATCTGAAAAATATATAGATCTGCATAATGCAAATTTATATATTTTCTATTAGCATAGTTTTACAAAATTATATATATGCTAAACATGCATATAGATTATAGAATATATATTGTTAAGATGCACATTACTCTATTTGACAAATTTTTTATCAAGTGTGTCAAATATGTTTGTTGAAATCATTTGAAATTCTGAGTCATCACATAGCAAGATAGCTTGCTAGCAAAATGAATTTTCTGTAAGATTTCATTAATGCATGGAAATAACAATAACACATTATTTTAAAACAAAAAAATAGGTTAAAAATAACTTCCATATAAAATGAATAAAAATTAAATTCTCCACAGAAAAATATAAACTTATTTTTAATTTTTTGTTATGACTATAACAGTAAAACATTTTATAAATACCAAAAATTTAGAAATTTATTAAGATTATTTATATAAATTTAGAACGAAAAATTTATATACACAATATTTAATTATTAACATATCAATAGATATTACACAAAATGTTAATATTCTAAAGGCTAATAATTATTATTACAACATATTATTTATCGAAATATCGTTAATAGGTACAAAAACTAAATAAAAAGTAAAGTAGTATGCATTATCAATAATTTTCACAATGAAAATATTGTATTTTATATTATACGCCCACAAATTGACCAGTTATTCATTTATCATTTATATATGATTATAATAATTTATTTTATATACCGTATATTTTTCCTTTTATTTAATCTTTATTGTATAAATTTGAACCTTCTCACTATTAAAATTATAGGTTACTATATTTCTGAAAAAGTAGAATTAGATACACTAAATATTTGGTTTAATATTTTAAATGTTTACTAATAAGAATAACGTAAATAATACAAAACTTAAACCGTCAAATTATTCTAGTTTATTTATTTATATTATGACTTAGTGATTCAACTTTAAACAAATAAACCAATGACAATTATAATTGATACTGATTCATCATTAAAATAGAGCACAGTACTTTAATTAACAACAATCGGAAGTGTATATACAAAATAATGTACTGTATATAGAATATACAGAATAAACTTTCCAAATACAGTTTAGGTGTTCAGAATAAATAAAATTTATTCTATTTTAATGTTATATCAGTAGCATATGCAAGGTTTTCTTATGAAATGTCTAAAATTTTTCAGTAGTCTGCAACTCAATCCTTTGTATGTGGGATAAAATTTACCCACCGTCTCATCAGTGTGCTCTTTCTTCCTCCAGAGTCTTCAAACAACTTCTGACAAATCCTTTCCTGTTTTTCTTATATTTTTCTGTGTTTTGTTCATTTGATCCATCAGTCTTCAAAGAATTAAATCTCCGAGCATACCCTGCATCTCTCTCATAAAGAAGTATACAAAATCTCAATACATTTATGGTCATTAAAATAATGTTTTTACTAAAAATCTGATTTTGTGAATAAAATATATTTTATTTATTCGCATATTTAATCTTCTCTGTCATATTTCGTGTGACTTAGTAAGGATATTAAGTTATATATATATATATAATTAATGTAATAAATTTTCTTAATTTTTATTGAAGATATGGTCGCTAGGAAATGTAAAAGTTTTAAAAAATCTGTTTCGAATTTCAACAAAATTTAATAAACAACACGAAAGAAAGAAAAGCAAACCAAAATGCAAAAAGGATACTTTATCACAAAAGATGAACGAATCCACGTCCAAATCAAAATTCGATATCTAAATAAGTGCAAAATAATCACAGAATATTTTCTGATTATGAGCATTTGGAATTTCTATGTACAACGCAAGCATATGATTCCTACTCTCTGATATTTGTGAATAAATTTGTGTACTATACATGTATTGTATTTTGTAATACATACAGTACAGTATAAATTAAATAATATTGTACATTATAGAAAAGAAAAATATGTAAAATAATCTATATATTATTTTGGCAATAAGCAAATTTATATTGCACATTATTTGTAAAAAGTATAGAATCTAGAAAAAACAGATATTTCCGTAATAATTTCAAAAAGTAATAAAATTATTTTTGTAAATATCAATCAAAATGCAAAGCTAAGAGCAGCACTATTCCTGGATAAAGATCAAAATGTTAAATCAAATAATTAATTAAATTCATTAAATCAAAAATATTTTTGAAACAAAAAATTACTGATATTTTTCTATATTAATATTTTATTGAATCTGTTTTAGATCCAATAAAAATATTATTATATTATTATTTTTGATATTAAAAGTAACTAACTATTATAATAACTTGCTTGTTCTAAATTATTATTACTGTATATTATGCAGTAATAATAATTTAAAAAAACTAAATAAATATTTATTCTCAAAATTTAACATAAATATACGTATATTATTTTTATAAAAAATACAGGCAATGAATGCAAATAATTTATGCTTTATTACTGATTCAATTTTATATTGAATCAGTAATACCAATCTGCTATAGTAGTAAGAAATACTGTACTAACTAAAGTTATCCACAGAATTAGCCTATTTACAGGATATTAGTACAGAAAAGGTATTTTGAAACATATGCGATTAGTAAGTAATCTCATTGGAAGAGATTAGTCATCTCTTGGAAGTTGTTATTCAGATTCTTCACTCTAATATATTACAATATTTCTATATGAAAAATAAAAAAGATAATATTAAATACAATAGAGTACTGCCAGGGCGGGCACCAAGAGTAGTTGCTGCTTGAATGCCAAATCTAATTCGCCGTATAAATATTTTTATAAATATATTTTACCCTAGTTTATACCATCCCTGAATCCTGCCGCCGGGATGCTATGCATCCCTTGCAACCCTGCTTGGCACGGTCCTGAGTATTATATATACTTAGATGTAATTTAAATCACTGCATACCTGCCGCATAATAAGAACTTGCTTTGGCACTGTATCACTGACAATAAAATCTCGATATAATGTACTGTAGTTAAAGGTGAATGAGAACAAAGCTTCTTCTTATTACAGAAAATTTCAGAGTGTATTGAATATATTCCCAAAATAAAACAATTCGATTAAGTGCATGATTTCAATTATAGAATACTGCATAAATAATATTTGTTATACTTACATTATAAAGAAAGCAAAAATATTCTATTTATAGTACAGTAATATGAAAAAAAATTTAACGCTTGTTTACTTTAGATATTACGATCATTTTTTTGCTGAAAAATTACACCATCTTTTCTGAAACATCATATTTGATATTGCTTCTTGCTGATGCTTTATAAATCCACTCCTAACAATTACAGAACCCCGAAAGTGAGGACCTGAGAGAGAATTGCATACACAATGTATAAATCGATTACACATCTTAACACATCTACAGTATATCTATCATAAATTCAGTTCTATAAATCAGTGATCAAAATGTGGTGTGCCGAGCGCGCACCACTAGGGATGCGTAAGAAATTTTCATGGATGCATGCTTTTTGCGTTATAATACATATATATTGTATAGGATACGTACTATTTTTCTTTACTGATAAAAGGCTGTACAATTAAAAATTTTTGGAGACCGTTGCTATAAACAACAGATAAAATGAACTTGATGCAATCATGTCACATTATAATGCTGTAACTAGGCATGGCAAAGTTGCTGATTTTGCGTATAAAAAAATCGATACATAAAATCAGCAATTTCAATATGCAAAATGGTGAATTATCAATTTGGAGTAAGCATATAGAAAAACGGTTCACAACATTGATTATATATTGAATAAATGCTTTGATGATAAAATTTTTAGCAGAGCTTGAATTTTTGCCTACCAGCAGGACCGACGAGAGGAAGGATGATGGGATAAAATTCTCGGGCCCGGGATTCATAGAAGCTCGGACATCATCCCACAATTTGTTTTTTTCGCGCTAATTAACCGTAAAAGGATGGTGTTGAAGATTTTTCCCCCGGGCCCGACGACTCATACTGTAGGCAGGGCCGTCTCTCGACGCCCCTGCCTACAGTATGAGTTTTCGTTACTTCCACTCAATTACGCATCGTTAGCAATAACTTCTAATAAGACTTGGTTCAGAACACACAAAAATTTTAACGCAAATTTATTATGTACATGTTTATTTAGAAAACTTACTGTTCTTCCCTTAATAATTTGCAAAAAGTTTTCTCTTTTTGCTCTGCAGATAACTTAAAAAACACGTGCGTAAATTTAGATTTTCGAAAGGATAGAGTGGATAAGGAAGAACGACATAATGAATCTGGAGAAAAACAGAAATGTTATCTTTGAAATGATGTTGATGGTGTTATTAATGTTTTAGATATTGTCACGGTTTCATATATAAATTTTAGTTGATTGATTGATTGATTTTAGTAAATATTCTCATTTTTAGCATTAGAACTAGTGCAAAATATATATTGTTAGTATTCAAATTTCTTTTACTCTAATGTATTATTTCTATGTAGTATAAAAAATAAGACTGATAATATTAAGTATAACACTGTACTGCATTTATATGTATTTTATTATTTTCCATTAACATATTATTAACTTTTTGTGGACGAATTTTAAATCAATGCACACCTACTTTATATAAAAAAGATAAAGAGCACGTAAACTCGTGCATTTTCTTCAAAAAGCAGAAAAGGAAAATAATGGGTGAGTTCAGAAAATTCTCCGAGAAATTAAAGAATGACGTCACGACCCGTGGAAATCACAAGACAACGTGATTTGTTGAATGGCTGGACCTCTATCCGTTCAACAAATCACATTGTCTCGCGATCTACATGAATCGTGACATTGGGCGCTTCCAGTTGGCAAGCAGCTTACTAATCGCTTCTCAGCAAACCAAGTTGGAATGAGCTGCCTAACTTTGAATGACGTCATCAATCGCTGGATTTGCTGCTAAGCAAAGCTTTCCTTGCTAGTTTTGTAGCATTCAGTTAGACAGCGTGAGCTGTTTAAGCGATGACGTTTGCTAGGTAAGCGCTT
>WUQG02060192.1:0-10020 GCA_011317285.2 Androctonus mauritanicus | reverse complement strand
GAACAATGATTTTAAAAGGTGTTGTGATTTGGACATTTTTCACAAATAACTTCACTTTTTGCACCCCTTACTCACTCTCTATGTCTAAACAGGGTATATTTAATTTCGAATATAAATTTTTTCTATGGTTTCACCTTTATACAGTCAAGCACAAAAGTTTAGACACTGAAGTAATTCAGCAAATAAATGAACAGTACAACAAAAGAACCAGTGAAACATTTATCATCATCAGATTTATATGTTTAAAAAATATGACACAGATAATGATTTCACCCTCGGAAAATCCAGAACAAAAAAGCAAAAAACGTAAAGTTGTACTGGCACGAAAGTTTAGGCACGAAATGCAATTTTGACATTTTCACAACATTAGATATTTTTCAGCAACATACAGTAACACTTTTACATTTTATGAGATCAAACACATGTTGTTGCATAGATAGTACAAGATTTTGCAATGTTTCGGGAGAGATATCGTACCATGCCTTCTCAATCGCTGCATTCAGGTCTTTAATGGTCGAATATTGCTTACCGTTTGCATATACTTCACGTGTCAGGATACCCCATACGTACTCAATAGGGTTTAGGTCTGGACTAAACGCTGGCCACTTCATTACAGCGATGTTGTGAATACTAAATCACTGTTTGGTGGCGTTGGAAGCATGAATTGATGCATTATCGTGATGAAAGATCCAGCTTGGTCCACTCAACACATCTCCAAACAGCAATAAATTGGTTCTTAAAGTCTCTTGGTAATCTTCCGATTTTTGTCTACCATCTAAGAACGCGAGGGATGTCTGTCCATTGTAACAAATGCCTCCCCACACCATGAGTGCACCGCCACCTTGTTGTCTGCTGTATAAGGAGCGTGGTTCTTTCCTCAAGTCATGCTAATAGTGTGAGAAGCCATCTTGACCGTCCAAAACGCTGAGCCATTCATCGATACGACATATAGGTTAGGGCCCATTCTAGTCTTGCTTGTTTGTGACATGGTTTCAAACAAGGTTTGCCCACCATCTTCCGTTTTTCAATATAACCAGATCCGGCAATACGTTTTTGTATAGTTTCAAGTGATATTTTCGGTTCTATTTTATTTTCGATCTGACGAATAGACAAATTCCTATTTGCAGCCATGCCTTTAATTCTTCTATCATCACGTGCAGTTGTAATCTTTGGCCTTCCAGATCGGAATTTCGGTTTATACTTATCGCCACGAGACAGAAGTTTATAAATACCGAGTTTAGATCGCTGTATTGAAAGTGAAATTTCGGAAATGGATTTACCTTGTGCTTTCAGCTGCCAGATTTTTGTGACCTCATCAGTTGAGAATTGCAGTGACTTCGGCATGTTGCTTCCTGTCGAAAATATAGCCAGACTCATAGTTAACGAGGTGTAACGCCATGACCTGGACGAATCCCATTGCACGAGAAATTTACATAACCTCTTTTATGCCTTAACTTTCGTGTCAGACAACTCTAAACTTTATTTATTTCTCCAGACTCCAGATTCCCTTTCGCAAATTTTCGAAAATTACGAGATTCTAAAATACGTTTATTTAAAAAATACCTGTTTTTAATAAGGATAAAAAAATGAGGTAAAAAATTCATGCTTAATAAAGCAAATATAGTGGATTGTTTTATATCTGTTGTTTTCAATGTAATTAAAATATTATTAATTACACACACAAAACAGATCACATTTCAAAAATATAGGAAAAATAATCGTATTTGTTTTACAATTACTTACAGTTTTTATTTAAAAAACTTTTACAGTATACACAGTTTATTGGTTTATCTGCTACACGGGTCTTGTGTTTTGATACAAATATTCCAGAAATGGAATTTTTGTGCCCAAACACTTATGTAGACGTATATCATATTTTAGCCTATACAATTGCTTATTTTTTACCCGTCACTATATTTGATTATCTGGACCAAGAGTTACACCATTTAAGAAAAGTTTAGGGTCCTCCTATTTTGGCTACATAATATTCTAAGAGAGCTCTTTAGTCGCTGGCCATTGAATGAAGAGAGGAGATTTAGGGAACGGTTGAGGGCTAGCTATTCATTCATATTCTATTCTGATTCACTATATTAGATCATATTACACTATACCCGCTATTTACCATAGACTACATTAGACGTCATTGTTATGCTGGCCAACCGCTGAATGCGATACAAACCAGATATTTGTTTTGGTTTTGTTACAAAAAGATCATCACAAATCAGCCTACGGCATAACATGGCGGGTCTACAATAAAAGAAATTTTTTAAATTGCAATAAGATGAATGATTTTTGAACAATTTATTGATCTATGTGTTATTTTAGGCCTATATGTCTATTTATCTATTTATACAAAAGCAATAGGTCAAGAAGATATCCGACTCAAGCTATCCCCCAATAAGAAATCCAAACAATAATTTAACAATTACAATTATAAAAACTATTAAAATCTTTTGATGTTCTCCCAATAAACGATCTTCATGCGATAGAAGTTTTCGCAGTTGGCACCTTCAACAGATAATTCTCTCTTAAGCTCCTAGATGGCACTCTCAGCGAAAACGGATTTCTCGGTAGATATCCACTAACATATTTCCAAATAAGTTTTACATCCATATCAAGCAAAATATTAAATAAACTTATCTGATTCCAATCAATTATTTCACCCACATCAAAAATCCTATTATTGAACATGAAAATAGAATTTAACACCCCACAGGGTGACTGAAGCTTACTATTTAAACGATCAATATTTATTTTACATAAAATACCATAAACTGGCAGGCAAAAATCTAATCGGAGAAATTATACTCGAACATATCCAGACACATAAAGCTTGTCTATTCTTTACATTCTTTAAAAATGTCCAAATAAACTTATTCACTCTTTTCATCTTTGTAATTAATTTCAAAATATAATATTGAAATTTAATTTTATCATCAAAGACTGTACCTAAATCATCATGTTTTTCCTGAAAATTAATATCAGAATTTATATTCTTTTTGAATCTATTAAAGCACATATAAACAGTCTTATCTTCATTTATTTTAAAACTATTTAATTTAAACCGTATTTTAATATTCTCAATGTCCATCAACAGCTGATCCAATGAATGGCTAGATAACTTCAGATCATCAGCATAACCAGAACTGAAGAACTTGGCACTTTAAAGATATCATTAATATATAACACAAATAAATAAACGCTCAAAGGCCAACCAGGTGTGATTCCCATATTTGGCAAAATTTTAACCAGTATTTCATCGTTAACTACCACGTTATATTCTCTACTAAAAAGTAAAGCCATAATCCAACGTGCAATTGAGGGATCCAAGTTATATTTTAAGTATTATTTTGTGATTAGTTTCAGATAATTTTCTTTTGGAAATATAAAGTTAGTAGAAGTGACGCGGATAAACTACATAACTTATTCGCTTAGTTTATTGGCTCGAAGACTTGGCAGGGCCAAAAGAGAGTCAAATTAATTAATGTATGTCTGAAATTTTTCGGATACAAATTCGCAGAATTTTTTTGAAATCCCGAGATTTATAAGAATTTTACTCGAGAATCGGGAATGGAATTTTTTAATAAATCTCGAGATTTCTTGAGACGGGAACTGGGGCACAATCACTAGATGCGAAAATATGACTTTGAGATTTATGCTAAAACTTAAATGGATTTTTCTGATTTTAATGATACTATGCGAAAATAAAATAACTTTGGCGGCTCTTCTACCATATATGATAAAATTGAAAACGGAATCTTGTCTGCCTTCAATCTGGTGGTAAATTGAAAACGGGGCTCTCTATTTGGAACGTTTTCCCATGTTATCCAAGGGAATGAAGCTTAATGATGGTGCCAGATGTGCCCATTGGATAACTTCACATTTTATCGTATATGGTAAAGGCCCCTTAAGTTTATTTTTTTTATCGCTTCGCATTAGGGAATCATACATTTTCTATCACGTATGATCGAAATTGGATAAGACAGTCATATCGTTTGTTTTATAAAGTAATTATATTACAAAATTAAATAAAACTAGCAAAAATTAGAAAAATAAATAAAAATAACCAAAAGTGACAAATAATAAATCAACATTAAAAAAGAAGAAATAAAAATTTGATTAAAAAATCTATATTTTTTTTCGACCGAATGTCCGTTCGGTCAAAATGTAGGTGGTATGTCCAGATATCGAACATTTATTGAAAATAATGGTAGGGTATGAATTGTGTTTATATACTTACAATAAACCTTTTCTTATTTTTAAATTTTAGTGTCTTCACTTGACAATGCTTACATATATGAAAAAAAGGCTCACATAGATTATTTCCATGGTAAAATGATATTAAGTTTTGCTGTTCATCTGAATTATCATTAGGCTAATCAATGCTCTTGGTTTGTGTATCAAATTTCAAATGTGCTTATGCAAAAAATACGAGAAACACTTGATATTACGTATATAGGCAAGATATACTAAATATACGTATTATTTATATTGTGATAGACAATAACAGACGTATTATCATTCGAAATGATAAAGTGTGTAATATTTACATCTACTGATAGACTAATATTTCGATAATGATTCTATCCGTTTTTTGGCTAATTTATCGATTATTAACCAAAGAACGTTTAAAAATAATTTTTAATTTATAATTTGTCACTAAATATTAATAAAAAAATGTTTCTTCTAAAGAATTTAATAGGTTAACTAATTACTTTCAGCATGATGCGTAAACATAAGGTAGATCATATTTGGTTGAAGAATGTTTGTATCTATGATAATCGAATTTTCCATTTGTTCTAGCAAATTATCATTATAACAATTATTTATAATGACAATACCGCTCGAAAGCATAAGATTCACTCTATAAAACGAAACAATATCGCGAGTAATCATCTATACAGTATATATCATTTACTTTACCTTGGACAATTCATCGATCCTCGCTGAAATGATCTGGACGATGAATATTCATTTACATAGTGATTACTGCGGATATTGATTAGTTTTATAGATTAAATCGTATGGTTTACGAGTGCTTATTATCATTATAAATAATGATAATATTATAGCATTAATATGTATATACTTTTATATATGTCAGAGGATTGTAATTATAAATAGTTTTCAGTTATTTTCGATAATAGACACCTGTAAACAATGTCTTATATATAATCATAAATTCTTAGATTAATATCTTTACCAAGTTTTTAGTGTGATATTCTATAAAAATTTGTCACAAAAAAGGAAAGAGAAAAATTTATTCATTGTTAATTATTGAGAAAAATATTTAACTTGAATTTTCCTACCATAATTTCTGATATTGATTTAAACTTCCAAATTCCCAGAATTTATATTTACCATTATAATTACTATAAATCTTTTTTTATTTTAAATTTTTGTTTTCAAAATATTCAATATTAAATATTTTAATTGATAATATACGTTCTTAGGAATTAATATTTAGAAAACATCAATTTATCAATTATTATTATTATTATTATTATTAAACTTTTATCATTTAAATATCAAAATAATTTTTTAGATATTATTTTTTATCACTTAAGAATTTATGGCTATGAATGAACTAAAAATAATAAATTTTACAACCATTACCAGAAATTTTCATATGAATAGTTACAACTTAATACAACTAGCAATTTCAAACGGAAATATTTTTCAATAAAAATGGTCTTATCGTTATTTTGTTTTCCTTCCTCAATAATTGGATATGAATGATCAATGGGTTTCATTAAATTTAAAACTCGTTTATATAAGACACGAACTATAGATGGCTAAATATCAAGAAATGAATCCAAATTCCAAGGTAATGAAGAAAAGTGAAAATATTTAGAAGTGGTTTGCACAAAACTTTCTCCGATAAGAGAAGAGAAATGAGGTGAAGCAGATTTTATGCCCTTCGTATTAAAAGGTCTACAACTCCAAAACTATTCGGTACAAAAAGCTGATATTCTGGAACAATCCTCAGAATGGCAAATGCAATCCTTTGGCACAAAAATTTCCTCGGTACAAAAAATGCGGAGGCTACCGTAAAGTCGGCCCCCGCATTTTGAATGGGCTGTATCTCAAAAACTATTTGGTAGAAAAAGCTGATATTCGAGAACAATCCTCAGAATGGCGAGTACAATCCTCTGGTACAAAAAATGCGGGGGCCGAATTCAGGGAGCATTCACTGAAACACAATCACTGGAAGCTTTCGAGGGAACCTGACAAAAAATCATATCAAATTTTATAGTTAATTTTACCAAAAATTATTCTATATTAAGATATTTGTTCGCATTATTATATCTTTAACAGCTGTTAATCTTTTACGAAAATTAATGCTCTAACACAAAAAACCTTATGAATATTTGCATTTATGGAATCATATAGTTCAAGTGGCTGCAAATATTGGAAATTTTTAATGCAATTTATCACAGAAGGGAAGAAACAGTGTAAACAGCAAGCCAAATTGAGAAATTCGGAAAGAAAGAAAAAATGAAATTATCGAAGAATCAAAATGAATTGAAAAAGAATTAAATTTTGATTTGAAATTATCAAATCAAAATTTAATAACTTTAAAAAGTATTCACCTTAGTCCTTGAGAATGGGGGAAGATTAATTACTCTTTTCTGCAGAATGGCCATGAATCTCTTCCTGGATCATAAATATAAATATTAATAGCATCACTTTCAAATTAAATAATATATTTTAAATATTTTGGGGAAAAAAGGAAAAAAATAAAATTAAAAAACTAGGATAAAATCAGAAGAGATGACGCACCATATTTGTTTACTGATAAAATTATTAATAATCATCATCAAAAACGTTTATTATTCAAAATAACTTACATGGAACCATATGCACAAAATAATGCCTAAAATTAATTTATCAAAATGAAAAAGTCGGAAAATTGTTTGTTTTGTTATTTTTTCATTTTGTTCAACTAATTTTTGACATTACTTTTTGAATATGGTTCTATGTAAGGGTTTGAATAATAAACGTTTTTGTTTGTGAATATTAGTAATTTTATCATTAAACAAAAAAATGTACGTGATTGTTTCCCGGTTTTACCCCTTTCTATACCAACATTTCGGCATGTTATCCTACAGGAATTAAGCTTAACCATGATACCGGATGTGGCAATTTCATCACTTCATTTTATCATACACGGTAAGAGCCCCATAAATTTATCATTTATTGGCATCACATTAGGGCACCAGACATTGGTATTACATATGATGGAAATCAGATAGGTGCCGTTATATCGTCTGTTCTATAAAGCAATTATGTTATAAAGAAAATTATAGCATTATAATACATGATAAAAAATACCAAATAGAAATATAAAAGTAAGAAACAAAAATAAAATTAAAAAAAGGTGTAAGTTGATTGGGCAGAAGTCCATTCCGTCAAAAATATGTTGGCCGATTGTTGGCTTACCGAATATTTGTTGAAAATGACGGTAAAGTGCGTAATGTGTTTTAAATCATCAAAATAAACTTTTTTCTGATTTTTAAACTTTAATCAGGTCAGTCGACCAGGCTAAAGTATACGAAAAATGTCCTGATGCAGATTATTTCTATTATATAATTTTAAGTGATACACGTCTGTTACTGTTCATCTGAATTAACATTAATCACTACTCTTTGTTTACGTATCAGATTTTCAACATACTTTATCTAAAAAGCACAAGAAGCGCTTGACGTTACATATTCATGCAGAATATGCCAAATATAACTATTATTATTATTTTGAATTATAACCGAATATCTGAAATACTTACCTCTACTCTTACAGGTAACATGGCAATGATGATTCAGCCTTGTTTTTTGATCGATTTATTAATTTATTGATCAACCACGTTTAAAAACATTTATTAATTTCTAATTTGGCAATAAATATTCGTCAGAAATGACTCTGCTAAAGAAGCTAATACGTTTGCTAATTACTTTTCAAGATGATGTGTAAATATAATGCGGAACGTTTTGGTTAAAGAATGATGATCGATATTTCCCATTTGTTTTCTAGCCATAACTATTATTTTTAATGATAATAGCGCTCAAAAATCATATCAATCTATAAAATGAAGCAATATTCAAAGTAATCATTGCATAAATGATTATCGATCGTCCAGATCATTTTAGCCACGTACCATCAATTCGCATAACTGAAATAGTTCATAACTGATATTGTATACAGTGTAATGCAAAATATATCATCAATTTTAGTATTACACAATACAATATATAAATTTATGCTATGTAATTATATATATATATAAGAAAATTACTTTTATATTTTCAGAAAATTGTAATTTTCTGTTATTTTTGATAGAAATCAAATGTAAGCAATGTCTTATATGTAATAATCATAAATTCTTAGACAAATTATCTAAATACCTTTTTGAACATTTTACGTGTTATTAAATTAGTTATAATCTGTAAAAATTTGTCATAAAAATGGAAAGAGAAAAACTTATCCATATTTAACTTCCGGCAAAAATATTTTATTTTTAGCAGCTGTGAAAATGAAACCAACATCAACAACACTCGGTTTGAATTATCTTATGATAATAAAGAACTGGAATTTCTGACATCCACTTAAATTTCCTAATTCTCAGAATTTATATTCGCTATCATACATATTAGAAATCTTTGATATTTTAATTTATAATACTGTACTTGTTTTTAGGAATTAAAATTTAGTAATAAATTTTCTGGTAATGGTTGTGAAAGTAATAAATTTCACAACCATTACCAGAAATATTAATACCGATATTTACATCTTAGTACAACTAGTTATTTCAAACCGAAATATTTTCAGTAAGAATAGCCTTATCATTACTTTAGTTTTTCTTCTTTAATAATTGGAATATTAATTAGTTTCGTCGAATTTAAAACTCATTTATACAAGACACGAACAGATAGATAGCCAAATATCGTGGCATGAATTCACTAGCATTTCTTGATATTTTGTTAGCTACTTCCTGTTTTATTTGCTGAAAATGATGAATGTCTCAAAGTTGATAATATCGTTTGGATGCCGTTGTGAATAGTATGGTTTCTCAAAACTATCACACTTAATAAATCATATCTTTTTATTATGGTTGGTGCCAGGATACCCATCACCAATAATATTGAAATCTCAAACAGTACCATAATATAATTTTGTTAATCATCAGATTAGCCATTATATAAAAATAGTACTTGCCAAATAATAAAGTAATAATAACAAAACAGTCAAAATAATATTAACTATTTGCATGTAAACTGACTTAATATTAATAAACTAACATAAAATAATAATTTTCACACATTTCTTATAAATTTATGTAAAAAAACATAAATATGGTGGTAAGTATATAGAAGTGTCCATCGAGTAAACACACAATTATATTTTCAGCATATTTATCTGATAATTAATATCAAATGTTATAACTTCAACTTATTAAAATATAATTAAATATGTTTAACATAATCGGTCAGATTTGCTTGGCCTAGACAGAACAGGATGGATAAAAAGCAATTTTATTATAATAGCAAGTACTTCGTTATCTACAGTCACTCTCATTTCTCGATTGACAGCTATATCAGCCAAGTTATATAGTATAACAAATATTTGATTTTCAGTTGTGTGTACCAATGAACAACTATATTTGAGTAAAGAATCTTTTTCAAAAGCATTATTTATACAAACTTCATCGATACATAGATTTATATCGATGGTTTTCTCTAGGTGATAATTTTCCTACTATACTATACAATTTTGAATAATATTTTATCGAGTACTAATCATATCTATGGTAAAATTTTTATTATTATGTAATTTTGTCTATTAATTACAAATGAGCCAGATATAGATTTAGCATGGCAACTATCCTGTGCATTATTATATAATGCACTATTGACAGAATATTGTTATGAGATGTCCCACTTTCTTCAGATGAGACAATACTTTCTGATTGGAATCCTAAAAAGATCCCCCATTGAGGAAAATTCAACCTCAGACGATCATATT
>WUQG02060181.1:0-10020 GCA_011317285.2 Androctonus mauritanicus | reverse complement strand
TACACCGTTTGACTGATAATTGAGGCAGAAATAATTTCTGAGATAAATAATTCTGAAATTTAATATGGCTAGCGATTTTGGTCGTAAAGTCGAATGGTCGTAAGTCGAGAACTAGCTGTAATTACATTTATTAGTATACAATACAGTATCGTAATTTTAAAGAGTTATGTTTCAATTTAATAGTCACAAATATCCAATGAACAATGTTATTAATATTAATTATCAATGTTATATACTGTACAAATGGTAATTTGTACAATAAATGAATTGCATAATTACCATTATATATCATCTGCTTTTTGTATAGATTTTAAATATCTATAAACAATAGAATCAATAGAACTGATGATGAATACCATATTATTAACAAGAGAGATGATAAAATACTATGACTTACTGGTACTTTATTTTGGCATTTCTCTGGCAGGTGACTTACAGTAGATGATCAGGATGCATTTTGTCATTGAATGCGACTTCATTAGCTCAATTATAAACTGAAATTGACAGATTACAAAAAATAATAATAATAATTTTACCATAATTATATGAATGCAAATTTATTTATAAATACCCAACGGAAATTAAAACGTGTTTTTGGATAAATCTGTTTTAGACTGCATTAAAAATTGATAACAAAACTAAATTACTAAAACAATTATTGCTGAATAAAAATTAATAAAAACTTCAATTACATTTAAAAGTTCCAATAATACTGAGGCAAGTACGAGATGTGAGATTTGGTCATTACTATTAATCTGAATTAGGTGTCGTACACGGTGAAAGAAAATAATTTTACTTTATATGGTTATTCCAAATGTTATGCTGTAATGGATTATATAATGTTGTGCTGTAATGGATTATAAAAGTACCTCCTGCATTACCCAATTTGTTAAGAAATTATTCCAAATTTTGCAGGTATTTATCCTAAGTTAATATTTCTGGTTTCCTATTGTTTAAATTATTTTGAAATGTTTTTTTCAATTTTCTTATAACTTCCTCCAAGTAAAATACTTACTAAAGATTTTGCTAAATGACAGTTATAATTATACATATGTAAATTGTTGTAGATTTTTTTGTTGTTTATGACATATTCATACTTTATATAATTACCATAACTTATAATTTCTCCTATCTGACAACTGAAGGAGCTACACGAATATTGTAAATAAAAAATGACAATTATGTTCAAAAATAGTTTTCGAGTTTAATCATTTTGATATACATTAATTTCTCAATTTTATTGTTTATGACGAGAGCTAATAAAGGTGTTAACAAATCTTTTGACATTTTCAAAATATTTTTAAGTGTACGAATAGGATTAAATTTACTTTAATTTTTAATATTAAATCTGTTTTCCAAATAATGCTTTTTTTTTATTTTTTAAACAAGAAAACCAGGATAGTTAAACATTTTTTAAGTAAAATATTTTCTGACTTTTGAAAACAATCATCAATTGTTCTAAAAAGTTATTTTTCTATATTCCATGATGTCAATATTTTTCTTAAAGAGGACAAAACAATTTATAAATTTAATATTTTGTGTACAGAATTTTTTTATCTCAATTATAAATTACTATATTTACATATGATCAACAGTCAATTTAAAGTTTGAATCATCTTATTATAATTCAATATATTAATAGGCCGAATCAATGAAGGATCCTAAATGAGTAAAACATCATCCGCATATAAATATAATTAACATTAATATAACAAATAATTTCAAGAATTTTAATCCTTTGTTATTATTGGCAGATAAATAGATTATCTTTAATGTAACTGAACTACTATCTTAAATACAATCTAAGAAAAAGTTATTAAATAATATGAGATAAGATAAAGTTACTGCTGTTAACGGTAGATTAATCATAAAGTGTGTCAATAATTCAAAGCACTTACGAGCAGACCAAATAATTTCACAAACATTTTATTAGTCGACAACAGGAGCGCTTTCAGCTTACATGCCATCGTCAGCTCAAAAAAGGAGCCGATGACGGCATATAAGCTGAAAGCGCTCCTGTTGTCAACTAATAAATGTTTTGTGAAATTATTTGGGCTGCTCGTAGGTGCTTTGAATTACTGACAATTTATGATACGAGATTCAACAACAAAACTTGCAATAAAACAGAGAATTCATTATTTCCACTTCTTAGCTGCTATTTTGAATTTTCTTTGTTGTCTGATTAACCTTCAAATCAGACAACAAAGTTTCTGCTATAAAACAAATTGTACTATATTGTATAATTATGTATATGGGTTTAAATGCCTTTTTACGAAAGTTTAGAATTTATTTATTGCAATTAATATTCATATTTCAAAAAAACTCGTAAATCTGGGAACTATCTATATATTATTGAACTTTTAAGAATGTTTGATATTTTTCTGTCAATAAATTGTGGGTGGTTCAAACATTTTTGTTCTGAATAACTATTAAATAAATTATTTTTTGAGAAATATCTTTGGCGAGGACTTGATCTAGATTTAAAAAATACCTATTCCAATGTCGTACGAATAATTAATTAATGGTTATGTAAAATTTAAGATTTTTCTGAAAATATTAGTCATGTAAATAAAAGAATGCTTGTATAAAGTTCAAGAAATACTTTAATATTTATTTCCTTAACAAAATGTGAAATATATAACCTTCTCAATTGATTCCATGATCTGTTCAATTAATTTTAAATAAGATTAGACAAAATTTATTCTGTATATTATTACTGTTAATCATTATAATCTAGTGAATTACTGAATCAAATTTAGAGAAAAATGACATTTTTAAAAAGCGTATTTCTTCGCATTGAAACAAATATCTTTATCAAATCTGACCTCTTTGGAAAGAGTATTTTTGAAATTTAAGATAATGTCTATAGCAGGGGTGGCCAACCTTTTCAGTAGGCAGGTCAAATTTCAGAAATAATACTTTCTGCCGGGCCACGCATCTAATATTTTTTTTGTTAAAGCAAACAAGCAAGCGTGCTACAGCTTCGACCACACTGTCGCTTCACAGCAGGTGAGATCATGGTCAAACACTTGCCTGATCTAATATAAAAAAAAGCAAGAAATAGGTATATTTATTTTTTTGAAGAAAATAAAACATAACTGAGAATCAAATAGATTTATTAGACAATTTAAAAATATGTAAAAGTGAGACGTCTGACTGTTTTGCAGAACTAAGTCAGAATTTTTCCAAAAATGCAAGATATTTCAAATTTCTCTTAGCTATAATTTAAAAATATATGATACAAACGACTCATGATGTAATGTTCTTTTGAGGTTTGTACAGTAAAGTTGACATTTACGTTCATTTGACACAGCTCCACGGGCCACAACAGGACTCCTGGCGGGCCGCGTATTGGCTATCCCTGGTCTATAGCACTTACTTGTGTTGAAATGACATTTATACTATTTGTAACATTTCTTTTGAAATTTATACAATTAATAATTTTGATCATAAATGAACATGCTGTGTATATTTTTATATCATCAACCATTTATTTAATGAAGTGTTTTATTAAAAAAAACATTTAATTTGGTTCCAAATGGCAATAATAAATGAAACAAGAGGCAGACAATGTATACTGCATGAAAATTATTTGTGCAGGTATGGCTAATACATTAAAACTCAGCTTTAGCAAACTGATACAATAGACCAGATAAAAACGTTTAATCTGCATTTTTTAGATTTATAAAAATAATTGACAAAGTTTATTAAACAGCAGAGTTGTTTTGGATGAAGTTTTATTTAACCATTCTCTCAAAACTGATTATTGCTACAAATACTCATTTCTATACTATTTACTAAATAGTTTTTATAAGATACAGATATGCTTTTTAGATCAAAAATACCAACTTTATCTCTGTTAATATTAAATTGAGACTTAATTGCAATCTCTTAGGAATCATAAAGATCGTGTTTTGATTTGTGATTAGTTATTTTTAATATAAACCCTTGGATTGACAATTTTTACAAGAATTTGGCTCCGAAAATTCACGTAATTCAAATTTATGCATATTACAAATACCGTATGTAAATACATTTCAGAACAGTGATCTGTGTGAGGAAGGATAACCGATATGAATAGGATATCATCATATAGGATTGACAAAATTTAGTGAATTTCAATATATTATATTGAAAATGAGTAAGTTTAATGTAAGATATTAACTCATATTCTGTGAGCATTTTTTTCATTCTATTTTGTTGATAATACTGAAGTAATTTTGATCATATTTTCAACAAGTTTGAGCTTATAATAAATTCAAATATGTGAATTTCACACATCTAATATTTACACAAGATATGCCAATAGATATAGCTGCATACACTTTTTTCCATTCTAGAATGGAAAGTGTCAAAGATATGACTTTTCCAGTAAGACAGTTCTAATTACAATACAAATTTATACCATTAACATGCTAACAAAAACTGATATTCTTGAATCGACAATAGATTACAAGTTACTTGGTTCCTTCCGTTACTGAAGATGTAAACAAAATTAATTGCACTTAATGTATTTACAGAAAGTGAACATACCTGATAATTATTTATAATTCTTTTATTTCCCAACACAAATAGTGAAATTATATAACAGAAATATCTTTGCGATACAAATCTCAACAAAAACAACCCTTGGATTCGTTTTACATATCCATTCATAACTAACCGATTTGTATAATTATTTTTACATTTAATGCAAACAGCAAGTACAATTTCGAACAGCTGATATATACAAAAATCTTCATTTTAATTGTTGGCTAGATGGCAATTCTCAATCTACACTCAGCATCAATAAACATGAGATTCAGTCTATAAAATTTTCTGCTCTTTAAACAAACAGATACCATTGAAGTTTATGCCACTCCGGTTCGAGAACCATCTTCACGTTGATTACCATTTTTGATAAATATTTATATTAAAAAACATACAACATAATACTCATCTGATAATAACTATTGCCTCCGAAAATTTCATCTTGCAAGGAAAGACAAGACTTGATCACACTTTCAATGGAACTTGTGATAAAACCGTCCTCTGCATTGACTATTTACATTAATACAACATGCACAAACACACACCACACAAAAATATTTACAGCAGTGATAAAGTATTAGAAATAAATAAACAAGAATATATATACTTTTTTAAAGAGAAAATAGAATTTAAATATCTCTTCATCTATTTTATAGTCGTAAAAAATATCACACAATTATCCAACAGAGATCTTTACATAATTATATGTAATAATAAAAATAAAATAATATACAATTTTAACAAATTTCTGTCTGTAAAACTGAAAATTTAACCTTCACAGCCTTTAGTATTGCATTCAAAAATTACTTTGTAATCACAAATTATTGCATTAAAACTAAATTTTCGTTTAATTCTTCCCCCTCTTAAAATTACTGATTTCGGCTCTTCGTGTATTTAACTAGAGCTTTAAAGGTCTAAAGTTATTATTAAAAAATTATGACATAAATTAAAATTTATCTATTGCTTTAAAAACAGAATTCCCTCTTCAAACTAATATATGATGTATATATATATTAAAAGCTACTTTGTGTTTAGCATTTTATTGAACAAAAAACAAGTATGTGACCTTGCATAGAAATATACTATACACTTATTTTTATATATATATTAAAAATTATTGCTTTCGGCATTAATATTTTCGACAATGTCTCTTTAGTACGAAGATCATAATCGAGAATATAATGCGACGTGTAATTCATTCAATATCGTCCTAGTTTCTTGGAAACTAAAATTAAATAAAAAAAAAAGGAATGAAAATATTATAACAATAATGCATTAAAATTATTAGTTGGTCCCATTCATAAGGTTTTGATATCACAAAGCAGATATACTGTAGAATGGACGGATGTAGCTTTCTTAGCAACTCTTAATTAAAAAAAAATGTTGAATTTGATTACAATTTAAAATTTTGTTACCACATATACTCGAGCAATGTTAAGCAATTGGAAGCAGTAGTCTGATAAATTAAATTTCTTAAAATATCAATTTTTAGTTACACTTCTCCGTTAACAGTTTTGATTAATCCTTTCTGATTGAGTTGCAATAATAAATGGTCATTCAGTACGTCATCACTCGTGCCGTTATTTCTACTGTATATCAAATGATTGTCTAATAAATTTGTTAACTTATTGATAGAGTTGTCTCCTCTGTTTTCATTTCCACTGGAAGTCAAGCTTTCATTTTGAGATGTGTTATATGCTACAGCAGATGCCAATTTTTTATTCAAATTGTCCAATCGCACCACCTGATTTTAAGAATATAAATAAAAAAAATTTATTCATTATTGTTTTTAAGGATATTTGTATTTGAAAATATTTTACCTCTCCTTGAAGATCAATGATACGATCTTGTAGTTCTTTAACTTCGTCGTTCTCCACACCTCCTCGTAATTGTCGAGCCGTCATTATTTCTTGATTCTGAAATTTAATTCCAGCAAATCTCTCACTTTCTGATTAAAAGAGCTCAAAAAGTAATATTTTAAATGATCAAGACCTTTATCTCCAATGCAGATATTTTCTGACGCATTTCTGCAATTATTTGTTCCTGCTCAACCTCTCTTATTCTTGACATCATTTGCTGTTCTTTTTCCTGAAGAAAGTTAAAGTACTCATATAAGAAATAAATTAGAAAATCACATGAATGTAACAGTGCTGCTGGATCTGAAATATTTGCATAGTTTCTGTTACTTAATCATATCATAGTATTTATCCAAAGAAAAAATTCCTCATAAAGTTCAATAAATATAAGAAGCAAGTGAAATACGCATGAAAATATCTATTTTGACTTAATAAATATTTTCACCATCTGTTTCAATGCTTGTTTATATATTTATTATACTATCCATTAGGGAGTATAATAAATATCATATTATACCATTACTTTACCATTATTTATTAATGATATAATAAATATATTTATTATACCATCAGGGAGTATATTCAAAATACATAAAATTTGACCATTTGAAACATGTAGGGCTAAGACTGTTCTAAAGAATAGAATGTTCGTATAAGATTTAAGATTCGAAAAGACTGATAACAGTTTAGAACAGTAATGTAGAAGAATGTTATATACATTTCCTTAAGTGTAATTTATAATGAAGAGGGACCATTAGCGGTCCAAAAACATTATATAGAATAAATGTTTGAACTTTATTGCTTATTAGTAGTGCTATCTTCTTTATGGTTTATACAATAGCAAGTAGAATTAAAGGATTAGGATAAATGAAAAGCTTTTATTATTTACATTTATGCAAATCATCATCTCACTGAAACTTCAAATTCCATAACCCAGATATTTCAAATTAATACCTTTGATTCTATATCTGTAAGTTTTCTTTTTTCTTCTTGTAATTGCTGCTGCAATTCTCTCTCTCTTTCTTCTTTTTGTTCTGCTCTTTGCTGTAAATTATGGATTTGTTCAGCCTGTCTTCTTATTTGATTTAGACTAACTTGATTCTTCAAATAAAAAATTTATAATAGTTTCTATATTTTGAATCTCTTAAGGTTTAACAAATCAAGAAAGTAATTTTTCACTAACCTGAGTTTCTAATTCCATAACTTTTTGCCTGAGTTCTTTCAGTTCAGCAACAGCTTCTGTTTCTGATAATTTTGCTGACATTAATTCTTCCTGAAGTTGTGACATTGTAGATTTGTCTTTTTTCTTGTTATTGCCAGAGTCAATTTGTGATTCTTCTAAGTGTTTCTATAATAAGTTTTTCATTCAAAATTTTTTACACAAAAATATTATATATTAACAACAAATAATCTCACCTCCCACATGGCCTTAAGATCTGCTACTTTTTGTCGCAATTCTTTTACAAATAACTTAGCTTCGGCTTCTCTCAATTTAACAACAATTAACTCTTCTTGTAAATTTGCAATATCATTATCTGGTTTCATTTCACGAAGTTGTTTATTTGTCTAATAAATTATTAATCGGTAAAATCATTTATAAAAAAAAAGATTGGCTTTTTATTTTTATATGTATATCAATTTTTCCTTACTTCTTCTAATTCTTGGATTCTTTGCTTTATTTCTTTCATTGTTTCTTGAGTTTCTGCTTCTTTCAGTTTTACTGCAACTAGTTCATCTTGTAAAGACTGCACTAATCTTTCTGTTTCTTCATCTAAAGATGGTGGTTGGGAATTTATCTATTTAAAATAATAATAAATAGTTTAAAATTAAATTTATGAAGTTTAACATTGCAAATAATTGAAACTATAAAAAAAAGACTATGAAAATTGTTCATAACATTGCAACTATGAAAATTGTTCATAACATTGCAAATAATTTCAAAAAGGCAGAAGTCCACAAGTTAATTTTCAGAAAATTGAATTTTTTCATATAACTTATGTAAAAACCAACTTGCGGCTTGACTGCTAACTCGAGGGACACTAGAAAAATAAACAAAGAAGGGAGAGTGAGAGGGGTGAGTGGTCCGAAAGAATTCGAGAGAAAGGAAGTAGGTTAGAAGTGACTGGACACAGCAGATTTCTCTGTCTTATATTAAAACTACTGTATATAGAAACGTTACAACTTATTTAATGAAAGCTTTATAAAAAATTTTTTAAGCTGTATCTTATAACTCTATATATTAAACTATGTTCAAAATGAACAATAATTATCTTATCATATATCTATCTTATTTGAATCAAGAAAAATAAAAGTTATAATACATTTTGTGTTGTTCTGGAACTTAGCATCGCTTCTTTTTCATGATATATGTGAAAAACAAAATATTTTTATTCAAATATTTCCCAGATAAAAAAAATTAAAGTGAAGTGTAAATTATAATATCAGACCAATATTGAAAAAAATCTATAAATATTACGACTTTCGTTCAAAACAGTAAACAACTTCTTTATTATTTCCAAGCTCCACGTCATCAAACCATCAAGAGTCATCAAACATTAGCAATATTAATGAACAGTGTTGATATTAAAAAATCAGTTTGTATATTATATTTGATGGAGATGGAACAGATCATTTTATTTAATTGTATAAATTAACTCTTACAATTTGGAAAGAGAAGACCATCAGAAGACACACAGTACTGGAAAGAGAAGAAAAAAGTAACATTTTTTTGTCCTGTCCTGGACAAAATATATCATAAATAGTAATTCATATAAAATATTACTGTATCTAAGAATGAATAGTTCCAAGATATATTGTACATAGGTACAATATACCTTGGTACTATTCTTAAATGTAACAAATATCAGAAAAATTGATTTGAAAATCCAGAAAATTGTTCATTACATAGTTTAAAACAAAACCAAATGCTAGAAAGAAATATCACCTTATGAATTATTTAAAGATTTGTAATATATTTCACAATATTTTTGGAAATATCAGTTTAATTTGAATTAAAAAAATGCACTAAATTCTTTCTTCATACACCAAATTCTTTCTTTTGTTAAACATAATAGCAACTATGATTTAAGTTAGATTAAAAGTTACTTTTATTTTGATACCAAATTACATATGGAATATCAATGGCAGCAACTTCTTTAGATTCAACATAGACTGATTAACAGCCATTAGGAATCAAACAGAGGATTGAGGTCAATGCTCAAACTGGACCTTTGAAAAATTAGAAATATGTGATATGAAATTGGAGATGTGTATGAAATTAATAATCATGATTTATTACTGTATTTTTGTATATTTATATAAAATATATAAAAAAATATGGAATACTATATTATCTATACATTATTTTTAAATTTATTAAGCAATGAAAACTTTATATGGATTTTATATGGTATTAGAAATATTTTCTCAGTGATATTTTGCCAAAAATAATAATTGCTTTTATTAATGCCAAATTTGTTTAAAGTTCAGTTTTCCAAATAAGATAATATGAAAATAATCTGAATAGATCTTAATACTACCTAAAAACCTTTATTAAAATTTGTAACGTTTCTATATACAGTAGTTTTAATATAAGACACAGGGAAATCCGCTGCGTTCCAGTCGCTTCTAACTT
>WUQG02060180.1:0-28127 GCA_011317285.2 Androctonus mauritanicus | reverse complement strand
AACATAGATTTTAAAATTATAATTAAGATTTAATAGTTTAAATTAAGGTACCCTCTTATATGTGTGTGTGTATGTGTGTATATATATATATATATAGGTCTATATATACATATCAGTAGCATTTTTTGAACTCCAAACTGGGTTATGTATTTAACGATAGAGCCTTTATGTCTGTCGGCCAGGTGTTTTTACGCGTAGTGTCGAGTCCTGTATACGGAGATCCGGTTTTTGCCCCTGTAAAGGAGTCTCCGACTGTAAAGCTCGGTGGCGAAGGGAAAAAGCGACTCTCGCCGGTCGGATTTTTAACACTCAGGAACCATAACAATAAATCAGACTTGCGAATCATCAAAAAATAATAATAAAAAAAGAAACCCCTGGCATCAAACAATTACATTCGATAGAGAAGCGTGAATTGGTGGATCGACTACAGATGTTCTGTACGTAAGCCGATCGCAAGGGGTCAGTGAAGAATCGATGGCCAGTCTGCTGAGTCAGTGAAAAACCATCTAACTTTATACACGGCGACTGAAAACATAAATTTCCGATCATTCGGTTACCGACAAGCTAAGCACATTTCGGCTATATTTGGTTGCACTCAGCATCGCGGACTATTGAATAAATCAGCATTAAACGCTGATGAAAATTTAATGCTCGAAGCAACGGCACTGAAGTAGCATGTTTATAGGTATGTTTTATCAGCAGTGTGACTGCGGCTTGCACTCATAAATATTGATTTCTCCAAGAATAGTCTCCCGACCCGTGCTCCGCCTTCGACTGCTACGGAAAAAAAAGAAGAAGAAGAAGAAGAAAAAAAAAAAAAAACGGCGGAGTTACAGGGGACGGAACATGAAAATATGATCAATTGTTTCTAATTGCTATCACTGCGGAGTTACCTTCCCGCTGCTAGTTATAGCCGTTATTATTGTGGAGAGTTGGCACACCAATGCACTCCATTTGTCACTAAGTCTACCTTAAGAATGGATGGCCGATCCTTCTCTTAGTTTTTTGTATCTCCCCTTCTTCGCTTCTTTCGATGGCTAGGCAATCAGTCCTCATTTCTTCTTATTTGTAATCTTGTCCTCTGGGTGAATTTGTAAATGGTGCCGAAAGGTTGGCGAGTACTTTTTCAGACGAGGAAAAAAAACAAACACGATATTTTTTTTCTTCTTCGTCTTCTTCTTTCCTTTCTACTTTTATCGTTAAGCGAGTAGCTTAGCTAAAAACGACAATTTGTCTGCCTTCCTTTCTGTCAGAAGATAGTAGTTTCTACGCGGCAGTTGTTCCAAAAGTTATAAAGAGGGGAGAGAAGAAGAAGAAGAAGAAGAAGAAAAAGGAAGGAAAAAAAATGGTAGAAAAGAATGCTGAATAATTCTTATAATCCAATAAAGATAAATAGAATGTTTTAAACATCCGAACCGCCAAATGTAGCGTGTTTTGCAGCTAAAAAGCCAGTAAAACTCGTATAAAAACGCTCCTTTTAGACTACACATCCCGTTATACGAAGAAAACAGAGTTCGAACGAAATAACAGAGATGGGACAAAAAACCGAACCGGTACTGCTACAACAGAAAAATAAAACTTTAAAAATTATAACCATTTTTAACTAGCTAACGGGTGTTGTGTGTATATCGCTGTTATTATCTAATAAAAAATTTGCCTGGCATGACGAAAATTTGACTGATAAATATTGTACGTTAAAAGCGACGAACAGTTTTATTGTTTATACATAAATTTTATTGCAGATAAACAGAATGCAATAAAACAAAAAAGAAGAAACAAAGGAGTAAAGCGCGCTAATGCTCCTTTCTCTCTCTCTCTCTCTCTCTCTCTTTCCTCTCTTCTCTCACGGAATTTAATAATGATAAAATTTTGAAATTTTCGAAATTACAATATGCGAAACGGTTTTCCGTACATTAAAAAACGTTTTGCATATTTATAATTACAGAGATATATTTTTTTTCTCTACAACAGAAAAAAAAACTGTATATATAAATTTTTTTTCGGTGCCGTGTCGAGCAATACAAAAAATTACTCAGTCGCGGTTGTCGCCAGTAAATTTCCATTAAGTTAATTAATCAGAGTCGTCTTAATTGACTAAAACGCGCATTAATATAGATGATAAATAAATATATTTATATATATATAATTCATAGAAATTCGGTTAAATTATCGTTTAACCGATCTCAATAATAAAAATTCAAAAATTTTTCGCGGAATCCGAGTCAGAAAGGAGAAAAAAAATATCTGAAGAATTAACTTCTGGGAACAATAACATAACACGAAATTAATATCCAGACTTGGAGAAAAATAACAGAAAATAAAATAATAATGGTTTTGAAAATTTTAAAACTGCGTGACGTGGTATATATATATATATACTTTCATCTATCCAAAAATATAATAAACGATATTTAAATTGTTTAAAAAATCCTGCTAGAGAGAGAGAGAGAGAGAGAGATAAATTAGAAATTTTGCCAAGAACCTAAGAGAATAGGGTAAATTGAAATCGAATTTTTTGAAAATTTTCCTTAGTTTGACATGGGATATTTTTTTATTATTATTATTCGATTTAATGCGTAATCTTTCTTAACTCGATGAGAATTTTTCTAACCTCTCTGATAGACAAGTTTTTACTTATCGCGATAGAAAGAGAGAATACTGTATATCGCGAAGAAAAACTTCGCCTGAATGTTTAAAGCGAGAAAGGCGATCAGACACCGGAATCCACCATAAAATCCAGATTAAAATTTTACGTTCGGGGGGCCCGGTTATTTATATGAAGTTATCGGCAGCGGGGCCCTAATTTAATTCGTTTCTGCAAAACTCGGAGATCGATAGGATTTTCTACTAATAATATGAGTCACGCCTAACAGTCCGTTGCTTTAAAAGCATAAATGGCGATTCGCGGCTCCAATTTTGAAGATATCTAAGGAGGATAATCATCAATCATTTAATTTATATATATATATACACACATAAACGTAGGGCCTACTATGTAGAGTACGAGGTATCTAATAATTTCTTCCATCATATTTTTGTTCTTGCTCGTTAATTTTTGAACGTTTGCGAAAACTTAGCTACGTATCTGGTGTTCGTTATCGTGGCTCAGATGATAAGGTAGAGTCACTTTTATTATTAATAAACCGAAGCCGAAGTCGGGCATATAAGTCACCGTTAAGAGGAGCTAGGATATTTTCTGAATTTAAAAATTGAAATCGATTTTATTCAAGATATTGGTTCCAAAATGCCTTTAGCTCGATTTTCCTAAATATTACAAAGGATATTTCATTAACATGAAGTATTCATGCGCTCTGCGAATAGATGGCTCATTAATATTGCACTGGAAACGGACGAGCGCTTCTCATGCTGACGCACGCTTCAAACGGAAACCGAGACGTGGTGGCTTTAACTTCGCATACAGAACCGTTTTATTTTATTGTTTTTCCCTTTAAAACGATTTGCCTTTCCCCCTTTTTTATTTTTTTCGTGTATTTGTTTTGTTTGTTTATAAAAGATGCACCGCGCGCAACGGTTTTAAAACTTTATCGTCGCTTAATCTTCGGTAGGAATGGTTAGAAGTGATCTAACACTCTTCGTAAAGTGGATCTAAATGCTCCATTTTTACAACAGGCGTGTCGAAACGAAGCAGCGCCACCTGAGAAAAATTCGCCGTTTTCTTAGTACTATATTTTTCGAATAATAGAACAGTTTAGGCTCCGTTAGACCATTGTTTTTCCTTCGGTTTTATAATAATTCAAAAAATTGTAAACCGCACTGTCGAAGTTTAGAAATTTATTTTCCGAAACTTTGTGGATTGTTATAAGATAAATAATAAATTCCTCGTCAATATTTTATTAGTCGAAATGATGAATATTGAAGTTTCAGTCAGTTATCGGAGTCATCTAACAAGACATTCGACAACTGAAACATTCCTGATCCATAATTGAATTTCCTACCAAATCGAATTGGTAAAGTATCTTTTGACACATTTTGATCCCCGGAATTAATTTTAAAAAAGTGTTTAACGAGATTAGAAAGGTTCAAATAACACTTGTTATCGAAGTGATTCCGATTTCCACCGAGAAGTTTCGTCGATAATCTTCGCGAAGAGCTTTAAAATTAAACGTTTTCCAACCGTATTCTTCCGTCGTAAGGCATGCCAGAGAGGTAAAAATTAGTCGTCGAACGTTTAATAAACTATTGGCATTATCGTTTTAATGCTATTTTCGATGAAGATGGCACACGCAAACATTCTTCAAAGAGGGAAAAGCGAATTAAAACGTATCGCTACGTATATCGAATGCGTGTCTCTTTATGGATTCTCTGCATTCTTAAAACGACTGTAAGCAAAATTTTATTGAAAGGAAAGTCGAGGCCGCAAAGCAGAAACAAATGCTTGAACCTTGACGTGAAGGGAATTGATGGATTTATCGTTTAGGAGAGAAGATCGCAACCATAATCCAACCCCGCAGAGGCTGTTAAAACGGTACTATCTACATTATTTAAATTAGTTAGCGGACCTTGAAAGGCTACAGCGAATTGCGGCAGCTTTACTTTTAAAACTATATAACCAAAACAACCTTAACCTTAATGTCTTGGCCTAATTTATAACAGTGAAGCAGAGCAACACGAAAAGCGGGATTTATTAAATCGCTCTTCTACAGCTTTACAAAACCGGATGACAAGCCGGTTTCTAGCTTGCGAATTTATATCTAGCTATTTAAATTAGTTAATAAACCTTAAAAGCCATCGTAAATTTCGTTAGTCTATACGATATATAATCCTTAAATTTTTGAGCATAATTTACGAGAAAAGAAAAGGCTACGCTCATTTCTGATTAAATGACATAACGTAATTTGAGCGCAGAGATTATAGTTAACATGCGATTCCAATAAGTTGACAGAACTCGAAAATGATCATTGGGTACGTCAACTTGTTATATAGCACAAACTTAATCTTAACAAACTCGGTTTGACTTGGAAAACAATCACTTTTGACAACTGAAAATTAAGCGTTTGTAGCTTTCTGATGGATAGAAATTATTCTCACTATCCATCTTTTTTTTTCTTTATTATTCTTTATAGTCGCCGACGTGGCCACATTCCTTCGGTATTTAAGCGATAAATGTAATAATAACGTGTTTGGTACCGGACATAAAACTATTTATTGCGGAGAAACATATAACGCTAAACCACACTAACAAATTTCTTTTCCATCGCCCGAAATTTAACGGCACCAAAGCCAGAAAAAAGAGGAGTTAAATGTATAAACAAAGCGATTTTTTACGATCCGAATATACTATACAAAAAAAAAGAATTACAAATAATGCAGATAATCGAAAATTACAAGGCCCGCTACTGCGTTCAAACTTCTAAGATTTTGCGGTTTGCAACAAACAATGGCAGTGCGCCTTATATGCGCCTCTTATCACGATTTTAGATAATTCCCGCTTTCGATTGTTATTTATATATATTATCCTAAATGATTTTGAAACCAATACAGAAAAAATAATTATCTAAACTCTCCAAATAGTGTGAAAAATAATTAGTTTAGCAAGAATTCCTACATCGAAGCATTGCATAAGAAGCCTAGGAATTTCGTAAAAAATGTATACGCATAAACAAAAACATTTTTTTAAACACAAATTATATAGAATCTTAATAGGTGTAAAAATACACCAGAAACCTAAACAAACAGCGAAATTCCGTATTAAATTTTTTCCCATTTTAGAGTTATAGAAAATGAAAACCCAAAATCGTTTCGAAACGAAAATCGCATTAAAACATTTACCAAGAAACACAAACATCTATTTTTGCTAAACTCTCCGGTATGTGTTGGTTATTTAGAGATAAACACAATAACTACCGAGTCACGAAGAGCAATGCAATTTGGGGGCAATATAACTACAGATATTCAATTGCGACTCCCTTCTCTAAATTAAAGATTACCTCTTGAATGGGAACCGCCAATGGAAGAATGCCATAGATAATTAATGCAACGGCCATCTATCTTCTCGACCAATTTGGCAGAAACATAAAGGTCCCCGGGAATAAACGGAGAGGGGACACACAAAATATATATGCCTAACACTATAGAAGTCTATTAATTTTCTTGCCCCTTCGGGATATGAGTTAGAATACGGTTAGGTTATTAACGTAGAATGGATTCTTTAGCGATAATTAAAACACATTTTAGCGCTTACTTTGTAGTATTTTTCTTCCTATCTTCGATCTGTTTCCGTCTTGGCGATTTCCTTGACTAGTGTTGGTTTCTTTGACGTGCATGTTTTATATATTCTTCGGCATACAAACCTGGTAGGGCCTACGTGTAAATGCGATATACACAGGTTGCGCGATTTCTGTCGATCTATCTTTTGCAAATTAATTTAATTAATAATGCAAATAAGGGCTAACAAACCGAAGAAGAAACACGGAAATAAATAATTTAGTTAAAATATTAGAAATGCATAATATATATTCCTGTAATGTTTGAATATTTTAAGAATGATTTGATAGATAACACTGCGGCATTCCAGTCGTTTCTCTGCCAAACTCGATACGTGACTGTCAACCATCCAATAACCTCCATTAGCAATTATATAAAACATAATATAAAATTAATAAGTATCTTGGAGAGGGAACATAAATTGGCAGCAGTGATGGGGCATGAATGAAGTAACGCCATCTGGTGAATCATAAACCAACTAATTAGGCTGTAATTGCATCCTTAAGGTGTCAACGGGTCTTAAATCAACGGGTCTTAAATCATTCGGGTTCACGACCGCATTCGATCACGTGCCCGGCGACGTCACCAGCCCATGCGTGACGTCACCCAGCTGGCAGCAATTAGTGACTTCACTAATTACATGCTGATGTGACGACGCACTGTGCGGAAATGTGCGATTAACCCGGAGCACAACTGAATGACTTCATCTCTCTTCTGAATATAAAACCTAAAAGTTTGACAATGACGTCACTTCTAATGTCAAATACTCCAAGGAGTCTATTAAGACTGAAAATGACTGAGCCAACACGCGTGTATATCCCCAAGAACTGATTGATGGTTCTACAGCAGCCTTCTCTATGCACCCGCATTTCTCAATTTACAGTTGTTTCTATATATATCTATATATATATATATATTTTTTTTTTCTTTACTGTTTTTTTTAATAAAAACTTTATTTAACAAAAATTTAATTAAACTTCTCAATTTACGTTTATGCGAAACAAAAAAAAATTGAAAATGCACTTTTAATAATTCCACTTAATCGATTTTTCTTTAGATCTCTATGAGACAAATTACTCAAACGACGCTATGCAAAAAGTAATCCTAGAACTTGAGTGACTTACATAACATAAGCTAGCGATCAGAATTCTGTGTTCGGTTTCAATTTTAACAAATTACACGATGATGAAACCTTAATAAATTTTATATATTTTAAAGAGATATTATACCAAAATATACTTTTACAATCTAACAAAATCGTGCTGAACACCTACTGTACAAAGAGTAATATTCGTCATATCTCGAGAACAATCTTGTAATTTAATAAGATTATGTAAGCCTACCTGATCAGTGAATTTCCTAGGCCACTGCTGACTTTACCTTTTCCACAATTTTATTTTTTAACTTTTCCGATCTGTTGATATGACAGGTAAAGTAGTCTAAGAAGTACTCTAACTCGTATTAAGAACTACTGTTATAAGAATTTTTTTAATGAATTTTTGAGTTACTGCGACTATTTTTTATGCAAATTTTATTCTAATGCAATTATTTGTTTATTTTACTTTGTTTACAAGCAAATCCATAAACTCTACACTTATAATGATCTTAAAAATGTTTTCTGGAGCACAATGGCAAGAGCAGTAGCCATATTTACAAGAATAATAATCTTGATATTTTAGACTATATTTGTGGCCATACTGATGCCTTTTCCGTAACAGTTCGATCCAAATAGAAAAACACGAATACTTTTTTACATTTTTCTAGGTATGTATCAGTAAAAAATGTCATAATAGCCAGAAAACATCAATACCGATAAAGGTCGTTTCATTATATGCAGTAAAATCAGTAAAGTTTTTATTTTATTTTATTTTTGCACACGGACGGAAAACATTTTATATTATTCGATCCGCTAGTAAATCCATTCCGGATTCATTGATCTAAAACATAAAACAAGGGTCAGCAACGTCCCAGGAAACTCCAGTTCAAGAAAATATACCTCGCGGACATCACGTATCTACCAAAACAAGGGGGCCCACGTTTTTTCAAATCTCATCTAGGACTTGGACCCCGTCTTTGAATGTCACCGGTTGTCGCCATTATCTGACAAATGACGAGCATGGACCAATTGCTAAATAACAGACATGGGGAGGGTACTCGGCTCCAAACGCAAACAAACAAAAACAAGATTAAAAGCATTGTGTGAAATGCTTTTTAAAAGATCTTTTTAAACAAAACACTCTACACAGAAGTGTATATCTTATAACAAATTTTGCAAAATGTCCTTCAATTGCAGAATTAAATAACAATTGTCTTCTCCATGGTTTGGTTGTTTCTTTCAGACAATAAACAACTTATTATTGTTGACGGTTCAGTGATCACTAGTAAATCGAAATTAAATGACGTCATATTTTAATTCAACGATATAAATTCTTATTTGAAATTAAAAAAAAAAATGTGATAAATAAACAATTAAATTATTTATGTATTGATATATTTTTAAACGCCGTTATTTTTTTAATTAATTAAAATTTATTTAGGAAAAAAAGAAACGAAAATTAATTTAATGAAAAGCCCTAAATCCCATTGGATCAATTTCGAAAAATCAAATTCGAATCTACCAATGGTGCGGCGAGGAAGGGGAAAAGATCGGTCACCACCTATGGTACAAAAACTGCAATAATTACTTTAAATATCACACTAAGAATATTAAGAACGTTTTAAATATTTCATGGCGGGTAGAAAGATAGAGAGTGAGAGAGAGAGGAATGAATTTTTTCCGCTTGGTTTTGCGCTAGACTTTTTTTTTCTTAACGTAATTTTAACATAATGGCGTCATTTAAGTGAGCAGTCAGCGACAGAAGAGATGGACAAGTTGATCAAGTTAGGGGGTTTGTCTCGGACTGTGTTCATCTTTAATGCCGCTATTATCATGTTAATGATGGTAAAATCAGTGCTACTCGGTGGCACGAGTGTGATTATCAGTCATTCTGCCATCACTCGCTATTGTCGTGTGAGCTCTGGTGTAAACTAGAGTCACGTAATGAAGGATTTTTTTTTTGTCTTTGCGGTTTTGGGACTGGTGTCATCTCTGGTACCCTTTTTTTTTCTTTTTTAAATTTCCTTTTTCGTCTCCGTTTCGCACGTTCGACGTCTCTGGCACACGCGTTATGAGAGAAAAGCGGAGAATCGTACCTACACACCTTTCAAAGTATAGGAGATGCGCCTGCTGAAGTTTTGTAAGGATTTTTCGATCCTGCAGGTAATCTCTCTTCTCTTTTTTTTTTTTTTTTGAAAAGAGAATGTGTTAAAAACAAGGAGCAACACTGCAATTTCATCATCGGCCGCTGGGAGAGAGTTTTAAATTTTAATCAGTCACTTTTTCTTTAAGCGATATTTTTAAAAGAGAATAATTTAAACTAAGTGGAAAAGTTAATGAAGCCTAATTCTATTAGGGCAGATAAGCAGATTCAAAAAATAATCGCGCATTAAAGTAGAATATTAAGTTTGCAGTGTATAGAAAAAAATTCTTCAATTTAAACAGATTAAAACCTATATAAATTGGTACCTCCATTTCTTTTAGGTTTTCTAACAATCTTTTAAAGTTCTCATTACTCATATTTTTCATCTCGATTCTCTTTCAATATATTTCTACTTGTAATTATAATAAGTAAGGGAAACTCCATTAAAATAATATATATAATATAAATTTTTTTAAACTATTTAAGTTGGTTTTAAACTGCACAGCGCGACGGTAACAAACTGTTTATTCCAGAAACAAAATGTTTATTTGTATCCTAAGCCAGTTTATGACTAACAGATGTTCAAAATTATATCTAGCATTCGGTGGAAACAATATAAACCTACTTTACATACTGCACTAGATAAAAAAAACACAGTATCTTACAACTACGACTTGTGATATACACACGAAGAACTAGAAACAAGACACGACAGGATACAAGGATGTGCGTTTAAACATACGTAAATTTGCATACGACGAAATATACAACGTAAGACTTGTCGATTGTGTTCTAAACACCGCCAGGCCTAAATTTATATTGTCTCGTTTCGTATTTTTATCATACACCAGTCACAATTAAACCGGTGTATATATTACGAAACAATCAACACTTGCGATAAAACTGCGGCATTGAAAATACTCAGAATAAACTTTATTGTAGTCTAAATCACGCCGGATATAAAGCAACCATTACAAATTTTCGACTTTGATTCGTTACCGTATAATGGATGTTTATTTAGCAGACATTTCATAGATAAATATAAAGAACGTTTGCTGTTATTTATAAATGATAAATAACTTAAATAAAAGAAACCGTTCGCCTACGCAACAAATAACGCACACAATGCAGATTTCTGTATCCATTTATATATACGAAATTAAAGTACGAGTAAGAAATAATCTAGATTACCTTTTAATATAATCGTAGTCGGTTTTAAATTAGAATTATTTAATATTAAACGAATGCGATGAGATTTCAGGATTCATGGTCGACATTCTAGACTTATTTATAGTTCGAATGTTTGTTATAATTAAAGGCAGTGCTATTTTATTATACAGAATATGATACTTTTAAGGCGGCAGTCGAGAATTCGACTTTCAAGGTCTTTTGTAGAGAATTATAAAGTTTAATAAAATGCTATTTCACGTCACACGTTTTAAGAGAATCGTGTATCGAGTTTTGGAAGTCCTTTAAAATTCGATAGACGGGATTCTTTCGATACGATTTTCTGATATAACAAAGGAAAACAATTACACGTGTTTATCCCTGTTCTGCCGAGCTTGTAAAGGACTATTTTCGTATAGAAAAATTTGTGGCGTTTGATGGCGATTTTCCGAGATAATTTATGCGTAAAGTGTAATTTTTTTACGACGATTTTGGTTAAGTAGAACGCATAAAACAGCATTTATAACTATCAGAAACACCGGTAGATGTGTTGGCAACCGTAACGCGACGGTAGAGAAGGAAAAAATAAATAAAAAATAGTTGTTCGAATTCTTACTAATAACAACATCCGATTTTTTTATTTTTTAATATATATTTATGTGTATAGATTTGTCTCATAAAGAATATACCTGTAATAATTTTCGTCTTGTTAAAAATAACATTAGAAATCAAATAACAAGGGAAAACAGATTTAGACATCATCTGCCTCGAAATTATTATGTTACCATAACAACGATAAATTAAATTTGTCATACATCAACAACTGTTAATAATTTTAGCTGCCTGGAGAAAAACACGGGTTGCAACTTTTGCAACACAACGACCCGACCGAAACAAACAAAAAAGTCAGTTTTGGTGAGATGCCGATCGCAAATTCGGGATCGTTGCGAGACACAAGAGATATATACTGTATATACATATATATATAGAAGAGAGAGAGAGAGAGAGAACAGATGGACAAGAGCAAGCAGACGACTTTTTTTCGATTCAGACAGATGACGTCAGTTCATCTCCCCAATCGAATAACGGTCAAGTAAAAGGACGCACCGGTCTTTGTGTCGCCTTTCCATCCGATGACGTCACGTCTCTCTCACGGACGCTGAGTCACTTGGAGAACGAGAGAGAGAGAGAGCGAGAGTGAGACACACACACACACAAGCCGAGTGTGGTGTGGGAACACATGCACGTGGATCTTATGCAACATGCAACTTTCACCTGTCAGACTGACAAGCAAATGAAATCAGTAGGCGTGGCTAAAAACCATCTGCCACCAATGAACGACGAGTAGTTGTCAATCAAAAGTCGTTATAGCGATCGGCATTTTTACGAGTCTTAGATTACGAATTTACCGACGAGTTAAGTAAAAAGAGAAGAAAAAAAATCTTTCCTTAAATCGTGTTGAATAGACAAAAGCTCGGCATTGCCTTATATAAACACATGTTTGTTTCTACAGGCTCGTCTAAAGCAAACAGGGCCCGGGGCGTCGCGGCTAATTCTGGACACATACAACACACACAGTCCCCTCTTTGTTATGTCACCACCTAGTGCATGTAAATCGTCGAGGGCGTGAGAGAAAAGCAGTTGACGTCATATCGTTGCGCAAAAAAAAAAAAAAAAGAAAAAGCACACAGGACCATTGGTTTATGGCAGCAAGACAAATATTTGTTTCTGGTGGGGTGTCAAACCGCTCTCTTGTTTAGTGTGACGAGTGCAAAAAGAGAAGAATTTACGTCGAACAGATCAATCGTGTTGTTTTACAAACACGTACGTTTAAAAGAGGAAAAAAAGGAGCGAGAAATAAAGAACGTTAGGGAACAAACAAACAATTCCCGAGATATTTGTAGCGTTTATGTCCGAAGTCCAACACGGGACAAAAGTTACGTAAACTACTGAATCGCCCTTGAAATACAGGTTATCAGTTCCTTGAAAGGCATTGAAACAACGACTACCGTAAGACACTGGTTGCACCAAGTTACATAAATAAAATTACATACAAGAATACACCATTAACGGATGGGCGTAAGGACGCGGTTTTAACTTAAATACTGTATATATTAATTTTTTACTAGTTTATTCAATTTTTAAGTCAGAAAATAATGACCTAAATCGAGAGAATAAGAGAGTGAAATGTCACCTGTATTTTTATCCTTCTTGGCATAGTGACAGTTGAGTCTTGTACTGGATCAATGTAGCACTGTCTATAAAAGAAGGAAATTATCTGAGATTATCACGGTTACTAAATATAGACACGAAGAAAAAGAAAAAAAATAAAATAAAATTAGTAATAATATATTTTAAAAAAAAATCTAAACACAAGGTTAAAAAGATTTTTTGTTTTTAGGACGCTCTCGGAGAGTCGAAGTAGATCAAGTTCATTTTGGGGAGATGGGCCCCTCTGCGGTCATTGCTCTGAAACTTAGGTTTTTCCGGGTACAACTAAGGAAGTTGACGAACAATTACAAAAGAAATGCAAAAATTTATCAGCGGCGTAATACGAGAATTACCTTTTTTTTTCTTATTATTATTTCTTTTCTTGTCTTATCCGTTTTCTCCCCCTCTCTCCTTTCTTTTCTTTCGTTCTTCTCCCCGTTATTAGATCAAATACGAGATGAGAGAGAGAATCAGTTGATAAATACGATACGATTTTGGATCAAATTGTTAGAGAGATCGAGAAAACCTTCCACGAAAAAACGAAAAAAAAGAAAAAAAAGAAGTATGACCTATTTGCTGTACGCGATATATTGCTATAAGAGATCGAATATCACCTAACGGAATCAATTGTAACAGAACTTGTTTTTTAATACGATCATTCCATGTCAATGATCCAGTTCGGAGAAAAAAATCTTTTAAAAACGATTAGGTAATTAATAACGTCGTACGGGAGTAGAGAGAAACATAAAAGCTGATAGGCCTACAAAAGTCTAAAAATTTTACGAAATCTTTTTTTTTTGCTGCCTTCCCCCCATTTGATCAATAAAAGAAATGGCAATTTCCGGTAGTGTAGGTAAGACGAATAATTCTCACGCACACGGATCAACCAGCGCTTTTATGTGTACGGGGCCTGGGAATACAGAGGAAGAAAAAAAAAAAAAAAGACGAAGGCCAACGATGACGTAAGAGGCAGGTTGAGGGACAATGCCGAGTTCCCAGTGCACACACTATTGTGTCCTCATGCCTGAACACCCTGTTACTTCAACAGACAGCGAAAATCCATTTAGACGGTTGAATGGCTGGTTTGCCCCAGGGATAGGCCCCCGTCCCACCCCGCACGTATAGGATAAGATAGTAACATGGCTACCATCAAAACGTTATTTGTAATTAGTAAAACAGAAGGGGGAAATCGGCGCGCTCCCGAATGTGTTACGTAACACGCGTTACCTTTGCCTCGTCAGCGCGGCTCGAGCACGTTGTTACCCCATTTGACAATCGGACGGTTAATAGGTAGTTTTTACTTACCGTTCCGGACGTTAAAACGAGATGGCAGAACGTAGGAAAAATCGAAGGGACGAACTGTCACATAGGAGTCACACCGTTATCAAACGAAACACATTCCATAGTTCGTACCACGTTTAAACTGGCGTTGACAAGCTTCCCAATCGGCCTTGAAAGGCAACATTAAGCCGCCGTGCTCCAACATACTGTAAATACAAACATATTCTTCCGCCGGCTCGGGTCTCCCTTCTCCGTAACCATAGCAACACACAATAGAGAAGAACCCACCGCTCGGCACCCCACCGATGACGTAATGAATTTTCGACCACCTCACTCTACCGGATCGGACGAGCGCCGGAAACTAACAGAATTACTTTTCATTGCGGAGATCGACGTTGTTATTCTAGGTAGTGGAGCGTCGCAGCCGTGACGTCATATCACCTGCCTTATAAACATCGTAGAAGCACAAAAATTGGGTCGAATGGGACAGGAACTTGTCAGCTTGTTATGATAATCTTTGCCCCCTAGCCAACATCGACCTTGTTGCTTGGAAAATTTTTAACGGTTATCTTCTTTTAAGCGTATACGTTCTTTAATAAAAAAAAAAAAAGAAAAAAATACATATATATATATGCCGAGTGGTAACACGTATTCCTCGGTTACGTATTGTTACGTCATCGGTTTCACGTGTTTCTTTCTTTCTTTTTTTTTTACGTAACCTTCGCTTGTAAACGGATAAACGAAACGTTCCAACAGCGTTATTTGACCACAGAAAAATGGGAATTTATTATTATTTGAATAATCGCGTCATTTAAATCTTTAATTAATATGGCTTAAATAAAATCGTGCTTCTGTTTATAGCTGTTTAAAATGGACTTACCAGACGTGTGACGTAACTCGCGTTTAAGTATGACGACGACGATACTAATAAAAGCGAAAAATTATCCAAAATTTTTAATTATCGCGAATTAAACTTAACGAGTGGCATAGAATAATAATAATAAAATTAATTAAAAATAAAAATTTTAAATCGAGCCAATTGACCATTGCCACGAGATTATTATGGCATCGAAAATGACGTTTTATCTTAGTCTTGTGTAACAGGATATCTCGGATGATATCAGAAAGTATTAAATATCGTCCTTCTTTATTGTCTTTATTTATTCCGTCGCTCTCCCGTTCTAGACGTTTAAAAATTTGCAAAATTTAATAATTAAACAATAAAAATGTATACTAGACGTGATGAACATCTTGATAAATCGTAGTTTTAAACAATCCGAAATGGCAGCTTAACACAAACTAAAATAAACATTTCTGTTAAGAGAGACTTCGGTAGAGACGATTATAAAGCTTCCACTTTTGAGAAAACCATGTAGAATATCAGTAAAATATTTTACTTGGGTAGTAACAGAATCTCGTTCTTAAATTCTAGATTTCCTTAAGAGATCAAAGTCAGCGAGAATAAGGACTACGCTCGACGTACAAGAGACATCAAGATGTGCTTCATCAGCATAGAAATGTCATAAAATTGATTTTTCCGGAAAATTTTATTTCCGTGCACCTCAGCCCTACCAAGATGGGGGGTAAGGAATCGGTAAAAATGGCTTCCTTCCTCGGATCTTTTTCTTTACATATATACAATATATATATATGATTTTTTTTTAACCTGTAAACTGTATATACCTGCGGTGTGAATTAAGGATCAAACGGACGAATCGATTGAGTTTCTACATGTCGCAATAAGGGGACAAAAATGCTTTAAAAAAGTTAAACATTGCGCAAAGTACTAAAGCAAAAACCTGCAAAATTATAAAAATTATTAAAAAAAAAAACAAAGTCAATCAACGCTCTAAAAGCGCAAACCGAGTAAACATATCGAAAAGCCTCGAGAGCCAAAAATCGTAACTCGATTCAAACTTAATTAAATCGATTAATTTTAATTAAAACGCGTTTTTTGTTCCCATTCTAAACTTAATTAAAAAAAATTGCACTTGATTAATTTTATTCCCTGAATATTTTTTTTATTATTATTATTTACAGGAATATTTTTATTTTTTTTTATTTTTAATTTTTTTTAATAATTCTGCAATTTTTTTATTAAATTAATAATAATAATTATTATTATTATCGATCCTTAATAAATATGACTTTTCTTATTAAATATTTACAGAAGTCGGTCGGATAAGATTATATTATACGTTATTATTATTATTATTGTCAGGATTTAATTTAATTGGATTTAAAAATATGATCAATTCGTTCATATTTTGTGAAAATTAATGAATTTTTCTGTCGTAAAAATGGTGGAAATTATTAATATTAATAACGATTATCCTCTTTTCGATAATATAAACATTTCAAATAATAATGAATTGCGATTATCTCCGAAACGAAGATCAACTGCTGTGTCAGCCATTTTTGAGATAAATCGAATATTTTCGGTTTAAATCTGCTCTAGACTAAATGAAAAGTTACGATTATTAAATAATAACTTAGTGTTCTACATTCTCCAACACACTTTTAATAATTTATTATTTTTATTTTGTTACAGTTTGTTAAGTTCTAGTGTCTGTATCAGTATTGATAACTACGAAAAAAAAAATTAAAAAAAAAAAAAAATAATAATAATAATTTGATCTCACCTTAATTATGCGAAGAACTTTACATTTTATTATGTTTTTTTTTATATATATTTTGGCTATTGTTCGTTGGATTATTTTATATATAAGAAAGTTGCATAATAATAAAAAAATATATATATAAAAAGTCGCATGATCGACGAATAAAATAGCGAGAATGACTAAGTTAAATATTAAAAAAATAATAATGTAAAATTTAGGAATGAAAAATGAGGAAAAAATGTTTTATTTTTTTAATTTTGCAATTTTTTTCCCAAGCAGAAAGAAGAAAAAAAAAAAAAAAAACACGCGTTAAAAGTCCTTATACCGTGTTGAAAAACTTCGACTTACAGTAAACAATTTATCCAAATTGTTATTGTTTATAGCGATAATTGTATTATTTTTATGGTTCTCGTATTGTTTTTTTTTTTTTATTGCTTGGTATAAATGTTTATTTCCCTATTTAGTGACATATTATATATACAATGTTTGTTAAGCGACCTAAATATACAACAGTAAAGGAAAAATTTTCTTCCATTTATATAGGACAAATATGGGGTAAACAAATTGTAGTGTTAAAATAAAGGAAATTGGAACGGTATTACGATCGTTATATACACAGATACAAAGCAATCTTTCTATTATTTTTGTTTATAAGTAAACGAAATTAAAAGTTATATACAACATTCGGAAATTTTCTGATGTAAAATATGACTTTTCGCTTTTGTTCGACTTTCTGGAAGTAACGCCAAACAAAAAGGGGGTTAGTTCAAAGTAAACTAACACCAGGTACACATGTAAGTCAAGAAGGTCACTCACGTAACATGTATTGTACACATGTACAAGAACAACAATACCTATGTCGCTTGTATTGATCTATAGAAGATTGTGTGCTGATTACTGACCTGGTTCCGGTTGTTTAATTTCTGTTCGGTTTTTAACGAGTAAGTACCGAAGAATTTTCTTTGCTTTGACTTGTTTTATTTGCAAAGTTACTCTCGCAACCGATATCCAGTTTATGAACGAAAAAAAAAGAAAAAGAAAAATAGAGAGGTTTAATTCTCCTTACTTTTCGCTCTCGATCCCACAACTCGAAAACCATTCCAAAAGTCAATTTTAAATATATAAAAAAAAAAAAAATGGTGTGATTATTTGTTTATATTAAAAGTGTACTGTGCGATGATGATACTCCAAGTGTTAACAGTGTTACCCCGACGTCTATTATTGTAGATCTTTTATAATTTCAGTCTTTGAATAAAATAGAATGTTGAATTATCCGTAAATTCATTTCCTTTTGGATAAAAGATGATTTGTTAGGTTAGTAAACTCAAATTCTGTTATCGGATAGGTTTATTTGATGAAAAAGATAGTTTGGTATGAATGTAACCAGTTTATTTTGCCAAAAGATGAAAAGGTTTTTGTCTGCTCTCCGTATATATAGGAATTGCGAAACTTCTCAGTACAGTACAGTAATAACACGAATTTGTTTATTTAAACACACGTCAAACGTGTATCTATACATAACTTTAAAAAATATATATATGTATTCCTTTTGCAAAAAGAAAAAAAATGTGGTTATACCACCTTTAAAAATTTTAAAAAGTAAAAAAAAAGAAGTAAAAAAAAAAGAAAGAAATATTAACAAGCACGCACTTTCCAGTTGTAAACCGCAACTATGTTACAGTATCTCATTTCGTTTCATAACCCAACAAGGTCATTACTGAATGATAAAATTAACCTTTAAAAGAAGGATATAAACTATTTATCAAACAAAAAAATATATATATCACAAAAATAGCTACATTAATCGATAGTATGTATTAAACTCCACAAATTATCAGTTATATAATTTTTGTAACCTTATAAACAATCGATTATAAAGAAAGTTTTTTTTTTTAATCTGTAACTTTTCGAAACATGAAGACGATCTTTAGAAATTTGTGAAGTAAAAATATATATTATTATTATTTTGGAATTCATTTATTTTACAGTAAATATTTTGTCCTTTATATTGATTAAACCATCACAATATTTAACAATTGATCCATCTATCTACAATCGAATCTGTTTACGTAACGAGTAATTATATGACATCGATTAAAGATTAAGCTCTCTTCACCCCAATTGTCTTATTGAATTGTATAAATCTTAAAGGAATAGAAAAAAATTATATATAATAAAATTAGATAAATTTTATACTAACCGTACCTCTTATTTGCTATTCTAACTCAGACACTTATTTTTTATAAATTATTTTATAATGCGACAGACATAAGTTGAGCAGTAAAGCGACATAAACTACTTTTTTTTTATGTTCAAATGCTTTTCTAATATTATAACTTTGCTATACTTATGCAGAACAGAAAGTTTAGTAATATTTGAACACTAAATTTATTAGCGAACACAGAAATTTATGTTTCTTATCCGCTAAATGAGTTTCGGAAACACTAAAATGATAATACTCAAACACTGAATGTGTTAAAAAAACACAGAAATGTATATTTCTAAACCAATAAATTTGTTAGAGAACACAAAAAAATGTATATTACAGTACTAGAACACTGAATATGTTAAAGAACACAGAAGTTACATTTCTAGCATAAATGTGTTAGAAATATAAAATTTCTGTGTTTTCTAACACATTAGGCGCTGATGGATTATATACTTTTGTGTTATTTAACACATTTATGCTAAGAAATATAAATTCTCCTGTTCTCTGACATCTTCACTGTACAAACACTGTAATATACATTTTTTGTGTATCAAAAAATTTATTGGCTTAGAGAACACAGAAATTTATATTTATTAGCTATTAAATATGTTGGAAGACACAGAAATTTATGTTTCTTAGCAGTAAAATGAGTTTAGGAAATATGAAAATGACAATACTCGAACACTGAATGTGTTCAAGAACACAGAAATGTATATTTCTAAACCAACAAATTTATTAGAGAACATAAAAAAAATGTATATTATAATACTGGAACATTGAATGTGTTAAAAACACGGAAATTTACATTTATCATCATAAATATTTTAAAGAACACAGAAATATTATATACATTTTTAGTCAATAAATGTATATTACTTGAAAACTGAATGTGTTAGAAAGAACGTAAAAATATATAGTAACTGAACACTAAATATATATATAAAAAAAACATACAAAAATATTTAATACAAAAGCATTAAAAATCTGTGCATTTATGGAAATTATAGTACAGGTTTATATCGAAGATAACCTTGCTCTAGACCTACATATCAAGCATTAAAAGGGACAGTAGAGTATTTTTAAAAACAGGTTTTTATAAAAGCTATTCAAAAAATTGTTAAAGATCGTAATTCTAAAAAGCAATTTTTTTATTTTTATTTTTCTGAATATGCTAAAGAGTATTATCCCTTCGCTATACTAATTCTGCTGAATATTATCACTCTACATCGTAGTAAATAGTCTAGAAATTGCTACTTGTACTTTTTATATTATGATAAAGATTTATGCAGAAGATAACTCAGCTTGAGAGAGAAAAATATATCGAATATTAAAAGGGATATTAGAGTTGGTAAAATTTTACGGAATCTTTCAGTTTTTCTTTTTCTTTTTTTTTTGAAAAAAAAAATATATATATATACATTTTCAGTTGTATCAGAAATCATAACTTAACACACAAATAAAAACATAAGCGAGTTGCATTTGATCGTCAGTCATTTGTCATTTAAAATAAAGGCAAAGTAAAAATAAAATAAAAATCGCTACGATAATTATGTAGCGGAGTATGCAAATGAACGAAATCAAAATGCGACATCCCATTTTTTTTCTTTTTATTTTATTATTATTATATTTTTTTTTTCCTGTTTCTTTATGAATGATTCTGATCACCAAAATATAACCCATTGCCGTTAAAGTATAATGCATCCGGCAGATGGATAGAGAAAGAACTAAGTAGACAAATTGAGCGTGAAGCTGAATGTTTTCGTTTCTTTTTTGATTATTATTTCTACTTAAGAACTTGGTGGATTATTTTTTTCCTTCCTCTCGAAATGAATATATATTTCGTTTCATTGGTGGAATTTGGCAATTTGGTATCATAGGTTGGATTTGAATTATCATCGTTTTGTCATTAACCGATCGGGCACGTCTTACAGTTCACATGACTTAATTTTACATCCTTTATTAAGGAAAAAAAAAAAGATATATAAAAGTCACAAATATTTATTGGGTAAATATGGAAAATAGACAAGTTATCACTAAAAAAAAAGAAAAGTTTTTTTTTCTGTGTGTGTGTGTGTTTTCGGTAGTTTCACCTCCGGAAGAAGTCATCGACTTGACAGAATCAAACTTTTTTTTGGAAGTTCTTTTATACTGGACAGTAAAAAAAAAACTATAATTAAATAATGTGAATAACTCCAGAAGGAAGTTTTTGTTGGTGATAACGCGTACAGAAAAATTTAGCTAAAACCACTCGATAAATAATGCATTTTTACGGCTTTATTTAATAATTCGATTTTTTTTTAAAGATTAGAGAAAAAAATAATAAGAAGAAAATCGTGTTAAATTCTAATTTTTAAGAAAAATTTGCCGTGTTCATTAAATTAACCTTTTATCGTATTTTCTGCCAACGTTTTCCTCTTTTTAGAGTTGCTGGCCGAATCCTCAATATTTGTGTGTGTGCCTCTTACGGTACGTTATGTATGAAAGAGGAAGAAACAGGTATAAAGGATACCGATACAACAACAAAATGTATTAATATGTATTGGGAGTATGAAGAATTATTTTTCCTCGGGTGAAATTCCTATAGTGGTCTTCTTTCACTTCCGCAAAAAAAAGACCGCATTCTATTGAAGCATTCTTTCGCTTTATTACTTTTGTTTACAAGAGTTTAATTTTTATAAAAATGATTTATTTAAAAAAAAATATTTTGAAAGAACTTATTTTCACGTACGAAAAATATTAGAAGAATCGCGTAAGGATTAAGTAACTGTAGCAGAAGCCTGAAAGTCGAGATTGACAGGTTTTTAGAAGACTAAAACTGGGAGAGAGGAAAAAAAATAATAAAAATTTAAACATCACACGGCTCACGGGAAACTTGCCATTGAATAACACTGATTTGTCGAATCTGCGACGAATTTTTTGCGATATTTTTCACTTTCTCTACCATTTAATACCCCTATATCTAACAATATTCTATTTTAACATAGGCAGATTTAATCCAGCTATTATACGTCCGCTTTATGTTTAACCATTAACGCAAATTTAGCCAAAAGACTGGTGCAATAGTGTTTATGTTTCTTAGCCCATAAATGAATTTAGGAAATACGAAAATGACAACACTCTAACACTGAATGTGATAAAAAAAAACACAGAAATGTATATTTCTAAACCAATAAATCTGTTAGAGAACACAGAAAAATGTATATTACAGTACTCGAATACTGAATGTGTTAAAGAACACAGAAATTACATTTATAGTTTAAATGTGTTAGAAATATAAATTTCTGTATTCTCTAATTCATTCGGTGCTCGAGTATTAGATATATATTTTATGTTCTTTAACATATTTATGCTAAGATATTTTTTTACAATAATATTTTATATCCGCTCTACCAGTTCGTTTTTCTATTAAAATTTAGAATTTTATATATATATATATATGTATATTTTACACATAGAGATACATAGGTACATGAGAAGGATTTCCCGTGTTTGTTTATTGTATCCATGGAAAGGAAGTTGTGTTATTGGGATTAGTTTATCTAACTTTATCTCTTCCAAAAATTTGTCTTTCAGAAATATATAATTTATGACGTAAAAAAAAAATTAAAAAAACTATAAAATATAAACTTTATATCCGAAAACGAGCGTTTAAAAACTTCTTAACGAGTTATTTAATTTCGGCAGAATAATCGTACGTTTTGGTGGCTACTAAATATGCAAATTTATTCTTAAAATATTCTGAATTCCCGCCAGAAATTGAATTATTTTATTATTTTTTTTTGTTTATCGGTCAAGCGAACATCTTTCTGAGATTCTCTAACCTAGAAAAATACTATCAGCTTAAAGACTCGATTCCGATATATGTACATATATATAAATAGACTAAAGTCAAACTGATAAAAAAGTCGCAAAACTGATAACAAAACTAAACAAAACTTTCCTTTCCGGTGGTATTTTGTTTAGACTTATGCTCGGGCCATCTATCGGTTAGAGTTTTCATTAAAATCTAAATCCCCCCCAAAAAAGAACATACAAAAAATAAAATAAATAACAAAATATCTTACCAAACTGCATAACGGTACTGAACATTATACCCAAAAAAATATTTATTCTTTTTTTTAACGTTATCAAATATCTAAAAAAATATTACAAAACATAAAATATGCATTTCATTATTATTATTTTTTATTATATATATATATGTGTGTGTATGTGTGTGTCTTTCGCTATTCTTTAGAGATATTGCGTTAGAAGTGAATCATAGTTGGAGTTTCTTCAGCTTAATTTGCGATCAGATAAATCGAGTATGAACTAAAATAGAAATAAAAATATAGAAGTAATAAATCATGGCAATGTACTAATATCGTTTACTTTCTTTATGTTATCGATTTATCTATTTGTCGTTTCTTTTTTTCCCCCCTTTCCAACTAGTTGAATGACCATTATTCATGCTTTGTGTTCTATAAGGGGATCTTCAGTTTTACCAGGCATTAAGAGAGTTTATAACTAGATTGATACGCCCTTTTTATTATTAATTTAAAAATATACAACAGCATTATATTCTCCACTAACCGGTTTTTATTATTAAATTGATTTTACAGTCGTTGAAAACATTAATTTTTGATTAATTAATTATAATTTAGTTAGAAAAATAATATTCGAAATGGTAGAACGGGAATCGAATCAATGTGATATATAAATTTCTGCTATATAGTTCGACAGTTTGGTTAAGCGAGATCGTTAAAAATTAATCGATAATCGTAGATTAATAATCTAAATAATTTTTTTGAGCATTTAAAAAAACCTGGTTCTTAAAAAATCAATCGAAAAAACTTTAACTTAAGCTTCATTAGTTCAAAATTATAATATGCTAACGAATGCATTGATGTACTGTACATAAAAGGAGTGGCCAAACTTCATGTCACTATGAGCCACATAGGAGAATCTCAAATACTTGAGAGCCGCAATCAGTTTCTTTTTGGGTCAATGAGAGCCTCATCAGTTTTTTTCCAATTAATCTTAATAATGGTTTCAAAAATTATTTATTATATATTTCATATGCATTTATTTCATATAGATGCATACTACTTTTTATAATAAAAAATAAATACATTTTGCAATTTCTTCATTTAAAAATTAAATAGGTATTTGCACCATATTTATTATTGATTTTCATCATATGAAGCCACATTGAAGGCACCACAGAGCCGCAATATGGCTACCGTGGATATATGATATCAGTTAAGGGATTCGATTCCTGCAATAACTTTTAATGCAATTAATAATATTATATATTTTTAAATTATTAAAGTATAATTTTAAATTAGTATCTACTGATTTAATCACACAAAAATCAGTAGATACTAATTTACAGGTATAATTCCATTAAGTTTTACTAAATGCTTTTTAAAAACGACTAAATTGCTAGAAGAGGAATCGAACCCGCGATTTTCCTCTTTCGCATTTATTTAATAGATTATTAATTATCGATTAACACGAAAGATGAAACTCGTGAGCTCGATTCCTCTTCTGGCAACTTAGAAAAGAAGTATTTAAGTTGCTAGAAGAGGAATCGAATCCTCGATTCTCATCTTCCACCTTAATTGATAATTAACAATATATTAATAAATGCGAAGATAAAAATCGTGGATTCGATTCCTCTGCTAGAAATTTAATCGTTTTCTAAAGAAATATTTATCTAAATCTTAATGGGATTATATAGGCGATATTTGTCGCGTAATCATTAAACAGCGTGATTATATGCTTTTCATTATTATTTAGAAACTAATTGAAGAGCTGCATAAATTCCTATATTATCATTTATCACCAATAACTATCACAAATGCCTCAATCTTTAACAATTAAAAACAATCCACGGTTTTTTCTAATAATTAAAATTTTAACAAAGATCGCAAATCCGAATTTGCAATTTAGATAATAATTTTTTTTTTTTTTTCGAAATAACTGAAAAGTTATTTCAAGATATGATATAATCAGAAACAATTCGGATTGTACAAGATTGAGAAAACAATTGTATTTTCTTAATATTACGATTACTTAAGAATTATGATTAAATCTTACAGCAATTTATTAACTTTAATAACATCGTTACACAATTAAGAAAAAAACGAACGAGAATACTTAGCATTCCTTCTAGGTAACAGCGAAAGCGCTCTCTCGATAATCCGTGTGCACGAATTAGCCAGATTTTATCTGTTAGATATCGCTCCTAAAATTGTTTCCTGTGTTAAATAAATAACTTTAAAGCTATGATAATTTATAAAACTCTCAAATTTTTTCCCTGTCTTCCAATTGTTTTGTGCTAGTAAAGATTTTTCTTAACTCGTATTATTATTATTATTATTATTGCCATCAATCTTGAAGGTAACAATACTATATGTATGAACTGTAGGAATGGGGAATGATTGTTATGTGAGTTCTGTCACGTATTGTATCCCTTCTATCATAAATCGAGTTTTTTTCTCCAAATCACACATCATAAAAAATCGCTCTATTAACCTACCCTGTTACCCATTTTCTGACTGACAGAAAATTTGATATTTAATAATAATTATTATTATTATTTCTACAATTTTGTGATATTTATTCTCTTAAACTTTTAATAATCAAATGTAACTGTAGAATTTAATACTACGTGAGTTATTTTCATAATGAGTACACGAATAACGTACAGGTGTACTGAAAAAAATGGTTAAGTGATGGATGCATTACGCTAAACAGCGCGATGATATATCCAGCATTTACCGAAGATAAATTCGTTTAAAGCTGAGAAATATTAAATTTTTGAGTACAATTTTAAAGTGTAAAATTATGTGAAAGTCCAAATAACATTCTAGTATTAGTTTCGCTCAGAAAATAATTATTTTTTAAGTGATTAAGGGATATAACGCGAAGCTTAGTTTGGAGTAACTAAAACAAAGGAACAGTAAAGGAATAACGCAATAGTACTGGCAACAGTATAATTTAACTAAGGGAAAAAAAATTTGATGGTATTATTATCTAACAAGATTGAAAAATAAAGTTTTAAAGTACCGAGATCGAATGAACTGCGGTGACTTCTGAGGTGATTACGAATGTATAAAACGAATTTCATGCTAACTGATCGCAAACAATTGTTGTTCAAATCAGTTTCTTTTCTTTATTAAAGACCTTGCTTTATAAATTGATTAAAAATACTTTCGGCACTCTACATGTTTTAATAGAACATTATTTAACTGTAGTAAAAAAAATTAAAAAGGAAAACAGGAAAAAAAAAATCATAAGCGTTTCGCCACAACTCCCTGTTTACGCCGTTGCAAACCCATCAGAACGAAACAAATTATCCAAAATTGTTAACAAGTTATCCGCTTAATTTTGCCAATGCAACGTTTCTCTAACCGCATTTACTTCGCTCCAAACATCAAAATGTCACGCGTTAAAGACTATAATCAGGTTATTTTGTTCCTGTACTAGTTTGTAAAATTCCTCTAAGCACTTTTATAAATCTAAAACTGCTCTAGGATAATATATTATTATTCTTTCGTTCTCTTTTTTTTTGTTGTTGTTTTATTTAAACGTATAAAGTACAAAACATTCGTTATTGAAAAACAGTTCTAAACATGAGCAGGAACAACATAAGAGTTGCATTATAATTTTATTATTTTTTTTAAGGATAAATTGTGTTGTTTACTGCACGTGGTAGCCCCAAGTTCATACTTGGGTGATAAATTTTAACGCTGTATTATATAGTTTATGTCAATAAATGAGTGATACGATCTGCTGTATTTACGAGATGGACAGTTTGTTTTGACTAATTTTCGATATTTATTTGTCCTCTATCGTTTAAGCCAGAGAAAGAGAAGCTCAGATGTATATCATTCCATATTCATAAGGATATATCATGCCTACTGGTACCAAATAAATCTTTATAAATAATAAAATATTCTTAGAAATACGATTTTAATCTAAATAAAAAAATAAAAAAAGTTTATCGTGATCAAACTGTTATTAGATTTTTGATAACCTCTGGAGAATTTTACGAAAAGTATCAAACAACAAATTTGAATGATTAAATAATTTTTTTATATATATATCATTTTATATCATTAAACAAAATAAATTTGTTTCGAAACGATTTTTTTTTTTTTTGCAGCAGCAGCAGCAGCAAAATTTTATTACAAAAGATGTTTCCACACTTTAATGTAATTGTGTTGCGACGTATTATGTTACGAAGTGGTGAACTTTACATTAATAATAATTCAATAATAATGGATATAAATTCGATTCCTGTATCTGTAACCTTTCATAAAGTAAGAATATTTCTACTTTCTAAGCTATTTATGGAGAGGTATAACAATACAAAAAGGAAAAAAAATATGTTAAAAAAGACGAAAAACATAATCAATATTTAATCCTCTTCCTATGTGCAAGATATAAAACGGACTACTTAATAGAGATTTGAGGACCATTCTTAAACTTTCTACGTGTTTGGAGATGTAAAACCAAAAAAAGAAACTCTTGACATATGCAACCGTAAACATCCGAAACATTAAATATTATTACCGAAAATATAATAAAAGGTATAAAAATACTGAAAAAAGTATCGCTCATCGCTCGTGAAACTAGGCAGAGTACTAGAAGCAGGAAGTAAACTTGTCCAAATACACTATAAAAAGAGACATGACAAAAATTGACAAGATCAGATTATCGAGGAAAAAAAATATCAGGTTAGTATACAAACAATGCCACTTTACCAATGTATTCCAATAAATTGAAACAATAACTTTTACAGGGATAAATTTAAACTCGAAAATATATCAGTTATAGTGGATAAACGCGAATAATGGCATTGGTTATAAAATATGTTCGAGAAATATCGTTATTCTTGGTAAACTACTTCGAGAAATTCGAAATGATTCGAACTTTACAATACAAGATTAACGTAAAGGTTCGAATCTATCCCTGTGGGTAAGGGTTAGAATATACTTTAGTCGCTGTTTGACCTGCGTGTCATAAAAGGCGACTAAAGGAGTCACCTCGCGTTGGTGGTACCGAGGTCCGTCATTGGGGGCTCGCTTGTAAGCTCTTATATGGAATCGGGACTGTTCTGGTGGTGCCCACATCCGTCACTTGGAGCCTGCGGTGGGACTCTACACAGGTATGGACCACTCGGTC
>WUQG02060169.1:0-10020 GCA_011317285.2 Androctonus mauritanicus | reverse complement strand
CCTCCTTGGTGCAGATCGACAATGGAGCTGCCATGTTTAATGGTTGCTACACTCCAATGACTAACGCAGGATGGATAGTAGCATGTTGCCAAACCCTGGAAAGAGAAATTGCAAAAGTCCCTTTACTTTTTGACTTCCCCTTGTATATTTGTTGTTTCTTAATTTATGGAATCAAAATTCAATATTGATGATATATATAATTATGAATTTTAATCTTTTATTAGAATCATGTGTGAAATGATAGTTCATACATGATTTAATAGTCAATCTAATAAATTGGTTTGTGCTTCTTCACTTACTTTTTCTCTTTCTTTTTCTCTTTTACTCACTACAATTATTGAAACCATATAGATGTCAATATCCTAATATTTATATTTACATAATGTTATGTTATGTATTTAGGATTATCATAACTTTTTTAAGAATAAAGGTTGTCCCACTGTATAGACATATTTGTAAATTATAACATACCAATAATTATGGAATATTAAAATCATATAATCTTTAGGAATATTATATATTGCTATTAATATTCATAATTATAACATAATATAAATATTAGCATCCTAATGTCTATTGTGGTTTCAGCACTTAATGACTAAAGCAAGAATGATAAATATGCATGGAATATAAGACAAGAGATATCATGTGATGTAATATATAATAAAAGTTATAAACTATGCAGTTACCTGGCAGTAATGATTGAAAATAATAAAATTTAAAAATTAATAGGAATTTCTAATAAATATGAGTAACTTGACATCAAATTGAGTCTATAAGAATTTTTTTTTAAATGTGTAAAATGCATGACAATAATGCCAAAATTTTTGGAACCTATAGCATTAATGTAGCATAGTATCTAAATTTTGAGAACCTATGCCATTAGCAAATGATTATAATGTTTCAAAAATTTTAAGATTATGTCTGCCAAATTTGATAATGTATGAAAATTTCTTTAGTCTTTCATTTATTCTAACCTATATATGTTTATATGTATATTGTGAGTGTTTTGCATAATATCTGTTTATAAATTTATATAATAAGAGTTCATATCATTCATTATGCTATATTTTAAATATCTGTATCAATATTTAGCAATTAATCTTAATCCATAATCTTTGCCACATCATTGCAGAATCCCTTATTTTATAAAGGCAATGTGTTTTTTGAAGACAGTTTGTAAATTGAAAATTCAGTTTGTGTTAATTCCAACGTAAAAATTTCTGATTTTTAAGACTCAAAAAAGCCATCAACATATGAATAAAACGTTAGTAGTAGTTTGGGTACAGTTTCCTTAACAGTCTAAAAACTGTAAGTGTGTCCTGTAGTAAGAGAAAAATATTTATGAAAGTTAGAAATGAAAAAAAATTCAATAATAAAAAATAAATGAAAAAAATATATATATATAATATTACATACATATACAAAGTAATATTAATAATTAATATACAAAGTAATTCATTTAAAAGAATGAAATAATATTATGCTTAGCATTTTCAGAATTTGCAACTTTGTCATAGAATAGATTTTCACATAAAATTATCACAAGAATTAACTTTAAAATTTACAAACATATATTATTGATAATTACATTGTGATTGTTTTTATTTTATTGTAATTATACCAATAATAATTTTATTATAAAATTTGAAGTTGATTGGTCCAATTAATATGTTATTTTTTAACTATGGAAGTTATGAAAAAGAAAAAAATTATAAATTATTTTTAATTATTATATACAGATCATAACTTAGTTTTAATATATAAAACTAAGTTATGATCTGATTTTTATCTTGATAATGGAAAATAATATTTTTCTAATACATAGATAATAAAATGACGATGTAAATTGATATATGATCTTTGTGTCATAACAGCTACCAACAATGCAAATAGGCACATTTAATACTTTTTTGGTCTATCCTTTCTCATCTTTAATAAATAAAGCACTTGTTGAATGCACTGGTATTAAATTATATATTCATATATATAGAGGATCCTCAATTTATGATGATCCATACTTGTAATGGCTGTCATCAATGATTTTTCAATAATGGTGACCAATCAACCAGATAGCAGAGTTGTTGCTATGATGATGTGTGTTTTATTTTTACTAACATAACACATGTTCATGGTGTGCCATGAGAGAATCTTAGGTGTGCTGTGAAAATTTTTTAAAGATCATTAATTAAGTTATTTTCAAAAGAAGTCCAAAGCACAATAAGTATACATATCAAAATTAAAACTTCCTTAAATTGCTTGTACCAGTATATCATTGTTACAATAAACACATAGATACATATTTTACTATATTATATATGTGCATAAGCAAGTTTTTTCATATTTAATTTTGGATCTCATGCCTCAAAAATTTGTTAGTTATCCAGACTTGATCAATTCAATCCATACTAAATGCATAAAAAAGCATGTAATTTGGATTCAGTCTTTCTAAAAAATTTTTGGTGATCTGGCCTGGGCATCAATTCACCTACTGCAAAGTCCTGTTGACTTTATCATAGATATAGGCATTTGTAATTGGTTCTAGAATGGATACCATTATGTAGTAATCAGCCAATGATTGGAAAGTGACATTAAAAATTAATTGCTTGTATTTGCTACAAACTTGATTAAATTAATTTGAATTAAGCTATCAATGGGTACTTTTGGCAGAAATCATTTTTAGAGCCTCCATAGATTGTCTGACATTATGATGAGATCAATTGGAAGATTGAAAGATGATGGAGTTAAACAAATTGATCCTAGTTGAGCCTGGAGTCTTCTTGAAAAATGATATGTGAAACCTGGATCCTTCAAGATAGTAAATAATTGCTTTATCATGCAGCTGATACTAGAAATTTATAAGTTATAATTAATAAACACAGTTATAATTAATTAATAAAAAATAACTTGAGCATTTTATCTTTTTGTTTTTACATTATGCTTCCTTTAGTTTTCCCCATATAAAATTCTGATAGGCACAAAATATACAATTTCTTTTTTTTAAAGAATAAATAACATTTATTTAACATATGCTACATTTTTTGAAAGAATATTGAATATTCAGAGTCTGTTGGATGGAGAACATCATCTCTATTTATAACATTGTGCCTATGGACAACAGTGTTCAGAGTCATGACAGATTTGAATTAGGACCAAAATTTGTGAACACAATTTCATCATAAATTAGGGACTCCTTTATAATAGAAAATTTGAAAATATAATTAATGTAATAATTAATTATTGTGTGGAGTGTTTCTAAACAGTTTGAAAAACATGTTATATCACATATTCTGATGACAAAATGTACTATAAATTAAACATAAAGTCAGAAGTATTTCTTTTTAGAAATTTAACTTGTTTTCAGAGTATCAAATGGAGAACCTATTTTGAACATTTGCTGTGATAAAGTCATAACTAGTAATTCTCTCTTTATCATTTACAATATCAATATATTAATAATCAGTTGTTGCTTTAGAGTTTGATTTGCAATATAACATGTGCTATGTCTTGAAAGTGTTTCCATCCTACATTTATAGAGCATTTGTCATCAAAATACACAATAGAATATGTTTCAAAATTTTAGACAAACATTTAAAAACATCCTATAAATATCAATGAACATGAGCTGTCTATTAATATTCTACTATCTTTAGTTATAACTCTAATAGGTATGTATTTATTTAAGTACTGTACTATCAAAAAATTTAAGAATTAAAATAATGTATTATTAAATATAAGATAATAATTCTTCATTTAGGCACTTTTGGTCTTCATTATTTTAAGATCTGAAAATTTAATTTATATTCTAAATAGGCTAAGTGTGATGGAAATAAGTTGATTGATGTGATCCGTGGAAGGGTGCACAGAAGCGAATCCCCATCAGTATATCCATTCATTTTGGTTCAGTTGACAATGGCGTGTTTATCTCTCTTGAAGCCCCTGGGCGCTAAGGGATTTTGAAGCCAGAGTTCGCAAATAAAATAAAATAGTACGATTTTTAGGAACCCTGAAAATTAAAGGTCTAGGTGCGTGCTTAGTGATAAATGTGCCATTGTCAATTGGGCTAAACTTTTCAAGAAATTAATGTCTGGTTTACAATATCCCATTAAAGTTCCTGCTAACTTTAACCAACCAATTAACTCTTTTAAAATTGTTAGAAAACTCTAATTGGTAGTTACTGATATAAACTATCAATTAGCATTATTCTAACAATTTTAAAAAAAATAACTGGTAGTTAAAGCTAACGAGAATTTTTAACGGGATATTATAAAATCGGAAGTAAATAAAATAAGAACTATTAAAATTTTAAATTTGGGCAAAAGCGATTGAATAATACAATCTGTGGAGGGAATGAAATTGCAGATGTGACTACAAAAGAATCCTGCACATAATCACTATTAACTCCCAGATAACTTTTTATGGCTTTTTATCACTTGTACAGTCCTCTATGCGAAAATTATGGCAAAACCTATGGAGCAGAGAAATTTCAAATAAATTATATGGCATTAAATTCGTACTTAAGACGCATGAGGAATTATAAAGCCGCCTGAGAGTCAGTCACTGTAGGGCAACTTATCTGTATCTCCTGAAGGGGAACCCACCGTTAGCATGCCTTTGGTATAATGACGTCTTAATCGTCCATCACCTTTTCACTTGTCGGCATCTTAGCAGACACCATTTATATGCCTTCAACCGCTCCGATGTTACTTTGCCAGAAGTTTTATTAGGTACTTTGATATACCAGCGTTATTTTTATACTTGAAACATTGACATTTATAACTCTAATTGCTGGATATATAGTATTCGGCCTGCATTATTGTGCAACCGCTATATCGTTCTTTCTCTTGCGGATTCTATCGTCATTAAACTTTACCATCTTGTATTTGGCGGAATATGTTCCATGCGACTCTTGCGCCATAAAATCCCACAAAATCAGTCTGTAAAGTTGTTTATTGAAAATTGATCTCTATCTCCTTTTCTCCACTCGACTTTTTTGAAATTTTGAGGGGATCTTAAATAATATATATTCTAACTTTCATCGAAATTGCGGCAGTTCGATTTGTAAATATTTTCGGTGAGGAAATCGCTTTTTTTCTGATTTGTACTATTTTAACTCCTCCAGTTTTTTTATTAATTTGTTTCGACCATAATGATTCTATTTGACGGAAGTCATCATTACTATACAGTACAATAAACTCTCATACGACGCAAGGGATACATTCCGCGTTATAGGAAATCGCGTATTATTTATATTATACAGTATTTATAGTTATTTATAAATGGAGTACTAGTCGCAATTTTTTCGTTGTGTTATACCAATTCCCATTACAGGGAAGCGCGTTATACGATAGTTTACTATCTGTGGTTTAATCATTGCAGTTCGTCTTGATTAAAAATTTTATCAATAAACATGATGATAATTCGAAAATATGGTTAGATGAAACTTTTAAAAGTTATGATATATAAATACGAGAAAAGTATTTTATAAAAAATGCTTTACTACTTGTAGATTTATATTTGATCGTCAATGAGATGCTATTTTTAATCTAATCGAAGTTAATCCCAACATTGGTACTGTATTTATATTATAGTTTAACATATTCAGATTTTAGAGATGCATCTACTTTTGTTGAATGTATAACCTTATCCCATCTTGTCGGAAACTTCTTCCCGAATTAAGTTTTTCGAATCAGTTCTGTAAATTCGCGTTTCAAATTGCATATTTCCTCAACATCACTTTAATCGATTCGATATTTTGTAATAACTGAGTTTGTCGCATCTGGGAATATGATATAAAACTAATTTTTTTTAATGCATAATACAGCGCATAGACTAATTGAAATTTAAAATAATTATTTTTATAGCTGTATTTTCGATATATTTTAAGTAAGTAAATAACGAAAATTGTTTATTTTCAATTTTATTTATCAATAAATAAAAATGCTGCATATATTAAATTAATTGAAGTACTATATTTAATAATTCCGATTTGAAAAATAAATCTATATACTGTAATTAGAAAATGTAAAAAAAAAAAAAAATTGAGACAAATTTTCATTTGATTTTTTTTTTTTACGTAAAAAGGAATTTGAAAATATATCTCATTTGTTGTTGTTTATTTTAATTATGCTTTTTCTAGAAAGAAAAGTAGCATATTCTCCATACACGAAAAATACCACATTTTTCGTGTATGGAGAATAATATATTAATGAAATTTCTAAGTATTTTTTCTATCCACATATAAAGTTTTTTATTATTATTTTATAAGCGATCACATAGAATTCTATATAAATGTATAAATATTTTGAAACGTTTAGTTTTGTTAAAGTTATTTGTAAATGAGTCAAACGATAATTAAATGCCATGGAAATACTGTATTCCTAATCTTACCAATTTGGAAACAATTGAATCATGATTTGATTTTTCTCATCTTAATCTCAAAATATCAAAATAATGATAATTAGAAAGAATATTGTTCTCTTCTAAAAAGAATATCCGTAAAAATGTTCTTCAAAGATTGTCGACGATAATATGTGATTTTAACGTAAATCTTAGTATTAATTTTATTTCGGAAATTTAGTCAAGCGGTTGACAAACATTTTGAATCTGGTAGGAAAAATATTATTTTTATTTATTTAATAATTTATTTTACCGAAAAATTTAATTTCCCTAAAAATTAATTATCGTATATAATTTCATAGAAATTATTGTATTTTGGATTTTTTTAAATCCCTCTTCTTCTGGCGAGTTATATTCTGAAACTTTCCCTTGAACATGACACGCGATTCCGAAAATGGTTACGAGACGACAAATCCCCATCGGATAGTCCTGTTTATATAGGTTTCATCGCAGACTCCAGTGACGGACGATGGCAACAGTCTTTTAGTATGAGATGACACGCGAAGTCAGACGATGGATTTTTGTCTCTAACCCACAAGGAATTTTGTATTTATTTTCCGAACAGTCGTATATAATTTAAAAATTATAATACAGCGATAAAATTTCAGATTAAAACAACTGATGACTTTATTGTAGTAAAAAGTGGTGGAAATATTAAAATTGCAATAGAACTAAACGGATATTTTTCACACGACGTAAAAAATCGAACGAAAATTTTCTCCACTTATCGTTAAGTATAATTCCGCATTTTAAAATTATCATATAATGTCTATACGGCAGTGTGTCATTTTATGAGTTGTCATCGTCATTTTGGATCCTATATACGACATATTGAATTGATGAGCTTTTTGATTGGCATGCTAAGAAAAATATGGAAAGGAAACGTTACATACTTATATGAATTAATACTATTTGTCGTACGTCTATTGTCCTATGACTATCGAAGATAAGAATTTGAATAGTGAATCCATGTTAATGTAGTATTTTCAAACTAAAACATGGTGAACAAGAATAAATATTGGCAAACTTTTCTAGGCATTACTGCAGAATTTCTAAATGACTTGTTCATTAATATTTGCAATCTTAATTTAGAATAATTTTTTTATCTTTAATAGTGGTATTTCCTAATTGATGATGATAAATCGATTAGTTTTCGAAAAAATTGAATTTATTTTCTTTAAATAGGGGAATGGTGATAAATGTATCACATGTAGGTAACTAACAAATTTTGAAAGTGTAATTAATGATAAAACGCATCCCATTTTATTGATAGATAAATTTGATAAAAGTTTTATAAATATGACACTCTCCTGTGTTATCTATTGACTGACAAATAACTTGAAGTATGATTTTTTTTCAGAAGGAAAAAATTACTATCAGTTTTTTGTAGTTGAAGCTAAAAATTAGGGCTCATAATACCGGATAACATCTTAATATCTGTATTTTGGTATTTTTAATTTATGAATCGGGATATCTGTTCCGATTTCAAAAATGAATGATTTTCTCAAAATTTTGATGAAAATTAGGTTCAGTAAAGTAAAAAAAAATCAATTATTTGAATTCACATTTTAAAAAAAATTTTTTTGTTAAAGCAACGAATATTCTGAAAAATATCTTTAAAAATATATTTATTCCGAGAAGAAAAAATATACATAGCTAAGATTTCTATTATCCATATGTTTTTAAATAGATCTTAATTTCGTGAAATTTTCAGGTTTGCATTTATGTTATAGTGGATTGTCGATTATCCGAATATTGATTAATCAAAATATTAATTGCATAATAGACATTGTTTCTTCAAAAATTTTATTATTATTTACAAAGAATTTCCTAGTTAATCGTTTTTTATAATACAATACTTCATACTTTAAAATGCAGTAGTAATAACATTATGTACAATATTATAATCATAGGCCACTTTATACTTCTTTTTTGTATAAACTGGATATTTTTATATATATTTAATTATCCGAACTATTTGGTTAATCAAACTAACTTTGTCCCAAAGTTCTGATAATCGATGATGATGATGATGTATGTATAATAGTGCGTCCCAGAGTGTTCTCAGGAATATACAAAAGATCTGTAGGTTATACAAGCAAGTTATTTTGCTTTAATTATTATTATTTTTTTTAATATTTTGATTTAAGTTCACAAGTTTTCACATCTTTATTATAATGCAAATAAAGATAGTGTTTTAAAAAATATATAATATTTTATTAAAACACTAATAATTATAAACTTCTCCCAAATTGCATTTGCCTGAAGGAGGATTATACCAATGTTAAATGAAATTTTAAAAAAGATATGTGGTACTAAGTTTGAGAAACATAGATGTATAACAATCCTACAGTTATAAATTCAATAATATTAATTTATTTATTATAATCGATTTTATGATTTTTACACGAAAAAAAACCAATTATTTTAAATTAATATCGAAAAAATGGTATTTTTTGTATCAATATCATCGATATTTGAATACCAGAAAAAATTAACTTGATCATATTATTGTGAGCTCTACTAATAATGAATTTTATTTATGAATTTAATTTATTCAAGTTTATTTGTAGTTAAAAAAAATTACATAATTGGAAAAATAATAGAAGAAAATTATTTTAAGATTTTTTCCCAAAATACAAATTAAAGAATTTAAATTTTGTTCATAGAAATATTTTAAAAATTTGAATTCGGATAATTTTTCAAAATATGGCGCGCTCACTCTAACCCTGTGTTTTCCAAACTGGAGCGTCCCCCACTAGGGGACGCGAGTCTATGACAAAAGGGGCGCGCAAGAATTAACAAAAACATCATTTTTGAGACAAACAAAAAATAAATTCAAATTAGTGTCGAAAAAAATTAATCGGCAAAAGGATGCATGGATGTATGTATTATATCCATTCATCCTTTCGGCATTCGGCAAAGTTCCCGGATACATGGATATATGTCTGATACAATACATATATCCATGCATCCAGAAACTTTCTGTTACAGTTGTTTTAAATTCAAAACATTGATCTCGTTTAGTGATTGAAAAAGAATTGCGAGTAGCGATATCTTCCATGACACCCCGATTTGAGAGAATTTGTGCTGAAAAATAAGTCCGTCCATCAGATATGTTGTATTAAACATGTATTCTATTTTTCGTTTTTTTTTATAAGATTTGTTTAATTGCATTTAAAATTATTACACCATAATAAATATATATTTTTTATGTATAAGAACTTTATGCAAAATATGATATATTATTTTGTATACCGTATGTTTTGTACCATATTGTTTGTATACCATATTTTGTATTGTAAGTAAAAAATATTTATAAAATTAGACTGCTATGAAAATGAAGGGTCGTATTAATTTTTTATGAAAAAAGGGCCGCAGACACAAAATTTGGAAACCACTGTCGTAGAGGGTTCCAGTATTATACAGGGTGGTTATAATTAAAGTGACAATACTCACACATATTTGAGCCCGTTCTGGTTGATGGTATTTCGATCAAACTTGGTGTATAGGTTATATGGACCATGGGGAAAAGAAAACTGTAATAAAAAATAATAGTGCAAATTTCGATCACTAGATTGCGCTTTTCACGCAATGTAGGCAGGATGATATGCATATTAG
>WUQG02060158.1:0-10020 GCA_011317285.2 Androctonus mauritanicus | reverse complement strand
TGGGCAGCCTGTGGAAGGGCTTGTTTCGCCCCACCACTTAGTGCTCTCACTGAGTGGAAAGTGGCGTCATCTGTTAGAAAAGAAAAAAAAAAAAAAGCTAAATAAAATCTATAAATAAAGATATAAAAATCTGAGGCCATAAGTAATATTTTTGCAAAAAGAATAAATTTAATGAATTTTTTATTTGGTTTCCATAGAAATTAAATAGAAATAATGAAATTTGAAAATCCATGTGTCTCAAACTGTGGAACTCAAAACCATGTAAACAGCTAATCTACTGTATAAAAAATTACATTTATCAAATAAAATATATCTTTGGCTATGTTTTGTATTTCTTAATTAAAAAAATTTAATAGCATATAAAACTTATGTGCATAATCATTAAAAAACACTAAAAACAGTAAAAAAACAACATGGATTATTACATTATACATATAGTTTAGGACTGTAGGATTCAAAACAAATTTCAATTTCATGTAATTTATTCATTGCACTAGAGTGTGACATATTGTGTGACTCAATATAATAAAATACATATCTCACTTATTAATAAATACACTAAATACAAAGATTATCTTAAAACATAATTATATTGTCTAAATTATTAAATATAAAAAAATCTCTGATGTCACAAAATGGATTATTTAAAAATTAAAAATATGTATTTTATATATAAAAGCAATATTTTTTAATTGAAATTTGAGTTATCCGAATTTTCAAATTACTGATTATTATATAGGCTATCTATCTATTTATCTATCTGCAAATCCTGCAAAAGATTTATATAAGATGAAATTATGAAGCTGAAATTTGAATTACAAAATTCCTTATCAGTTTTAAGTAATATTTTCAATGAAATTTTTAAAACTAAATTTACCAAATATTGAAGGGCTTTCACATGAAGTGGGTTGATAGCAACAGCATTTTGGAAACATGTTTTAGCTTCTTGATATTCTCTCTTATATTTATGAATCATACCTTTCTACATGGAAATATAAATAATTTAATATCAGAAATTTTGAAACTGAAATTTTTTAAAATTGAACTTTTATTATTATTATTTTAATTTAGGTAGATATTATCAATTGTGTAATTAAACTCACCATAACCATTAATTGATGACATAATGGAAATATACTGGAAGCTTCATGAATGCACGCTTCTGCTTCTGATACCTGACCCAAGTGTAAATAAAGCTCAGCTATCAGCAGCCAGATGTGTAACTGTAGTAACCAAACTGTTTGTGGACCAGGTTTGGGCTGGAATCCACCAACAGAAGATGCAACTTCTGACAGAGCTTGTTCAATTCGAGTAGCCACTATCACAGAATTGCCTAAAGAAATTATTAAAAATTAAAATAATTATTAAAAATAATTATTTTAATTTTTAAAATAATTTCTATCTAATATTTCTTTTTAATTTTTATCTAAATAATGTCTAAATAATTTCTTTTTAATTTTTATCTAAAAATAATTATTGAAAATAATTATTTTTAGATTTATTTTCTTTGTTATTTCTTGATAAAGCATTGTGTAACAATATACCTGAATCACCATCAGAGAGTTCTGAAGAATGTAATTGGAATACACTTCTACTTTCACTTGTGACTCTTTGTAATCCACCATCATTAATATCACTATGAAATGAAACTATTATCACTTATCAATAACTTTATAACAGAAAAAAATATATTTTGTAACTTAATAGCATATAAATATGAAATATTTTCAACTTTTTGTATTTTGAATAAATTAAAAAAAATTGAAAAGATTTTATTATTGTAATAAGTTAATTTCATTTAACCTGTTGTATGTCATGGACATGCACATTTCTTCCACAAACTGCTGATATGTGTATACCACAGATATGAATGTGCCATTTTTATTCCAGAAAATTTTTGCAAAAAAAAGTGATAAGTAAAATTTACCCAATCGCTCTTTTGTTGATCTGTTTTTTGTGTTTATTAATTGAAATGGTAGCTTCTGATGGTAGTTTCTAAATTTTTCAGTTGACAAAATTTTTTTTAAATTAGTTAAATTTTTTCAAAAAAGTTGTTTTAAATGGATTCTGTTAGTAGAATTTGAAGTTTTTTCCCCTTATTGATTTTTCTACTTTATTATATTTATATTATTCTGGTTTTTTGATGCAATAAATTTTATTTTTGGAATTTTAAGCAAGTTAAAAAAGAAAGTTAAAAGTTGGATTTTTCATAAGATGAGTTACAAAATACATATAACTAAAAAAATATTGAAGATAATACAAAAATATTAGTTAATTTTGTTAAAACAAATAATAATATCTGTTACTCAATCATACATTTTATGTTTTATTTTCACCATTACTTAAAAAAAATAAGAAAATCCAGATGCAAACAATCATCTGCCATTTAAATGAGCATGACACTTATTGTTTTATTCATTTCCTGGGAAATTTATGGCAAAACCTACTTTGCACCATGATGTGTGGTATTAGATAGGTTGATATAATAAATCATTTGCAGTCCAATTAAACAGCAAAGAATATTATAGCTGTTTATGTATGAGACAAAACAAATTTTGTGTATGTTAGAATTTTTTGATATAAATTTAAAAAATTTATAAAAATATAGCTAAAAATTATACAAATGAAGTAAGAACAAGATAATAAATATCAAATATTAATAAAAATAACAATATTTCATAAAATTTATGCAATTTTTTTAATTATATGATTTAACTTTATTGAACAAAAGATAAATAATGCTTTTATAGAATTTTTTGAAAATATGTTCTGAATTTATCCATTGATGGCTTATGATCTAAAAATAGCAATTGTTTCATTGGATGTATAATTTTTCATATAAAAAAATTGTTTTTGTTGATTTCATATACAGAATAAAAAGTTGTGAAAAAAACGGCATTTGAAAAAAATATTTACATTGACAGAAGCAAACAACAAATTTAATAAACTATAAAAATTTCAAAATATTTTGATGAAAATTAAGAGATATGACAATATAAAAATTGTTATATCTCTTAGTTTTATTTATGCTTAATCTCTGTTAATTGCTGGCATGATGCCATAACTGGAAATGATTAAATAATGGCAGTCAAAGGGTTAATAATTAGCATTTTGAAATTTTAAATTAAACCGAATACTGCTAATCAAATCTCTCCTAGCGGAATAAATCTCAATTAAAACTTTTTAATGATTAATTTTCAAATCAAGACTACAATGCCACCATCTATTGAGTTAATAACTAATTAAATTTAGAATTTTGAACTAAGGTGGCACCATCTAATAATTAATAATTATGATACAATTTGAAAATTAATTTTCCTGAAATAAAATTTTGCCATACTTTATGAAACTCTGCCAAAAACTGCTGTAGTTTAACTGGCAAGGCATTGATGCCCTACCCCAAGATCCTGGTTTGATTCCAGTGTGGTGGCAAAATTTTATTTTGGGAAAATTAATTTAAAAATGATAGTATAATTATTAATTACTAGATGGCGCCACCTTAGTTCAAAATTCTAAATTTAATTAATTATTAACCCAATAGATGGTAGCACTGTAGTCTTGATTTGAAAATTAATTGTTAAAAAGTTTAATTCAGACTTATTCCACTAGGAGACATTTGGCTAGTAGTATTTGATTTAATTTGTAGAGTAATTCCCCTAAGTAATGCATATTTGCATGTTTTGAAATTTTTTTAAATATATTTTGTACAGTATTTTTTTATTGTATGATATTATAATGAAAGATCATAAACTAGGGCTATATGTACTTAGAAAACAGTGTTAATTCACAGAATATCATAGTTGTCTGAAATAATTTTAATAATCAATTTATATTTAATGTAAATTACAAAATTTGAATTTCAACTTTTAAAAAAAATTTAGCAAAATAAGAAAATACAAGTTTTTCTCAATTTATGAATTTCTGCTTAACAAGTTCTCAGATTTAAGTTTTTTTTTTCAAATATTAAATATCAAAAAAAAAAAAAAAAAAAAATCAAAAATATGAACATTAACTGCAAAAATTAAATGCTAAACATTCATAAATACCATTTTAAACCATGTATATACTATATAATACATACAAAAGTTTGACTGAATTTGTAGCAGAAACTCCATAGCCTGCTATGAAATCAGAAAAATCAAAATGGAGGCAAGAGAAATGCAATGGCATGTCCTCTGGCTACCATGGTTTTACCAGCACATTATATAAATAATTTTCATTTGCATATTGCACCTAAGACAACAATTCATCTATATAAAAGCTCATCTACTTATCTATCAATAATAATAAAAAATAATAATTCTTTGACATTTATATGAAATAAATAAACTTCATTATTTCATCATAAATTATTGCTTTTGTTGACCTTTACTTAATTTCATAATGGTCAAATTTTATTGTTGAAAACAGAACCTAATTCTAACATTATGTCTATGGGAAACTGATTCTTGATTTACAAGTTCTTACTTTACAAGTTCACTCGAGGAATGAATTAACTCAGAGTTTAAAACTACCTATACTGTATTTTAACATTGAAGATTTTAACACAGAGCTGGCAAATACAAATTGATATTTTCTAACATTTTACAAAATAGTTTTCCTTATGATGTTTTTAATTTCAAAACAGATTTTGTATTTTTCACTTAATATAATTGATTATTATAAAATTATTCATGAAATCATCATAAATTTTAGGAAATTGAACAATAATAAACAGCTTTCAAAATAAATATTCACAGGAATTTTCAGAATTCTATAAAAATTCTTATTCAACAGTATGCATGCCTTTAATTTTTTTATTGTTTGAAGCTTGTTAATATCTATCTAATTGATAAATTAATATTCCTAAAATATTAATTGAACATTACTTAAAATATTATAATTTTATATAGGATAGGTAGTCCTTGACTTACAATGGAATTCAGTACCAAGAATTTTGAACACCACCAATCATAAACCTGGAACAGTCAAAAGTTGAAAATGCCCAAAATTTATGGATGGCCCACTACAAATATTTATTATCACACTTCATTTTGTCATAATAAACTTAGCAAACACAAAAATAAAAGAACCTGTCTCAAAAAGAATGCTTTTCATATATCAGACCATTGGATCAGAGAATTATACAGCCAAGTCAGGTCAATTGCATTGACCAATAACAGAAATTATTGACAGCATTGCCATTGTAAATAGAAGTTGATCATAAGTCAAGACAGTTGTAAGTTGAACCTTACCTGTACATGAATTGCTTTAAAAAAATATTAAAATTCAAAACTTCCTGATGACACTAGTTATATAACTGGAAAAAAATTACAGTTTGTGGAATTCTGTAGACAGATTATTATTTTTGATTAAGATTTGGGTCTGGTCATTTCAGACATTAATCTGGATTTCAAAATGTAAAAAACAGTTTACATGAAATGAAATTTTAACTTTCTTTTGATTATGCTTTAATTCCGTATGCTTACCAAAGCAAAATTTTACCTATGCTCCAAAATTTAGCTCTTCTGATTTTATAATGTTAATTCTGTGAGGTTTCTAAGGATGATATAATAGGCTTATGACCTACCCGCAGTCTATGGAGTGAGTGGGATGGATAACGAGATCTTACAACAGTGACACAGAGACTACATTTGGTAACAAATAACTTCTTTTATTAGAGAGAGAATTTACAATTTTATAAAAATACTCCAAACATAATTTGGAAGATAAATACCTTTATATATATATAAACACAAATAGTGTATATATATATAAATCTTAGTTTCTTCTTCTTTCCTTCAGAGATGATGTGATTGTTGTGGGATTCTGTTCTTTCTTGTGTGTACACAAAAGAAAAGAAGGATTGACAAGTTTCATTGTGATGAACTGCAGATGTCAACTGTCCCTTTTATATTTGCATAACGATTTGTCCCTTAAAAACAAGAGTCTTCTTGAACTATTTTTCTTTCGTGGATAAAATGTGGCTCATTTAAAGTGGTGAATATACTGATTGACTAATACTGAATTAATGAAGCTTGACGACTGGCTCTGTGATACTGGCAGTTGATTCTCTCAGAGTAGCTGACCGATCCTCTTGGGAATAGGTGACTGACTAAGACTATCCTTCATTCTCAGAGTTTGGCAATTGACTAAGACTTCCCTTCTTTCTTGGAGTTTGGCAACCAACTGTCTCTTTTTCCTAAGTTTTGCAGTGAATCCCTGACCCGACCATCTAATAAATTGATTCTTTCTCAGGGGAAGACATTGTTGACATTGTTTTGTCTTACACCCCAGGTTACAATTTTCTCATTGATGTCATTGCAACATTTGTGTGTCATCTTATTCTTTATTTTTATTATTGTGAAGGACAAGGTTCTCTGAGCTGGGTGGTATGATAAACAAATCTATCGGTTGGTTTATCCATCTAGAATGTCACTCCAATTGAATTCCTTCCAATTTTTTTTTTTATAGAAAAGGTATAGATTGAAACCCTTCATCTGGCCAAAGGCCATGTCCCTACAATTCTTAAATAATATGATATTGAATATTTCATCCACTGAAATTATTACTTTTTGTTTATCACTTATCATGTCAAAATCTGCTAAGCATTTTATTTGATCCTGCTTCTATTGCTTATTTGATTTTATCAAGTACTAGCTGGATTGGCCAGCAATGCCTAGACATTTTCAAGCATATAATTTTTCCATATTTGCATAAATCAACTATTATGTAATATCTTAATGTTTCTTTTGTGATATCACCTGTTGTTATGGATATATGATATGGATGTCATGTGTCTAAGGATATTACATAATTGATATTTCAAGCTGAATTATAGGCTTTGCAATATGAAACTTGGTTTCATATTGCAAAGCCTATAGCTATCTTGGACATGTTAGCAAATTTTTGAGCTCTCATTCATTTTGTGAGGATTTACAACTGCTACAGAAACTAGCTTTTATTACCATAATTTTCATTTTAATTCAAAATTTCTATGAACTAAATGATAATAACTTCATGAATTATTTATTTTTTAAAACAATGCCACAGATTTGTTGTATTTTTGGTTCTGTGAGAAGTGTTTTCATTATTATTAAATTTATATTGATCACTAATATAATTCAGTATCTAACTATAAGGAGTACTTCAATAATATCATAATTCTTAAATTGTTTTTTAAGAATATGAATTATGATGATAGACTAATATCATGGATTAATATTATTCAAAAGTATAACTGCTTTACTGAGATATTATAGTTAAAATCTAAGCACTAACAACAGTAGATTAATCAATTAAAAAATTTTAATTGATTAATCTACTGCTATTGGTGCTTAGATTTTAACTATATATCATGGGCTGAACATATAATGAACAGAGGACACTGATTTTGAAATATATAAATAGCTGTAATCATGAAATGTTATTTGATTCAAACTATTTATAATAGTAAGAAAAATTTTATTCAGTGTTTATTTCATTATTGCATTTTTATCTTTTCTTAAGTTTCTCCATCAGAATTCTTACAAAAATTTTTAACATTAATTTTCATATATATGTATGTAATATTATATTGAGTGAAATAAATGTAATCATTTATTTAATATCAATATTGAATAAATAGTAATATATATAACAAATATTGTTTTAGATATTATATATAATTTATCAAATCTGTTATTTCTTTTAATGGAACTATCTTTATATTGATTCTATAGAAAAATATAGTAATCTAGTTATAAAGATTTTATAAGTAAATGATAAAAATTATGTTCATAAACCAATACAAATTACATATTAAAGTTATTACTTCACTTTATAAAAATTAATATCTTACTTTTTTAATTTCTTTTCATATAATGTTTTCCACTGTTGAAGCATTTGTTTACTAGTAAGAAGAGCAACTTCTCCACCAACACAATGAAGTTCTAAATGGGCTTTTGTATACATCAGACTGTATAAAAATAAATAAAATAATAAAAATTCAATACATTTTTAAGATATTAACATACAGAAATATTACACATATTTAAAAAACAAACTATTTGTTGTGCTTAAAAAATATAGAATATTCTTACACACAAATATATATATATATAGCTGATATATATTTTCAGCTGTTGGTTTGTTTGTTTGTACTGAATAATCTAAATTGCCACGTGCAGAGTTTTGTGGTAAGCTATAACCACAAAATTCTTCATGGTCTTTGTGATTTTACAACTTAGATAACTGGTCTAGTCAATAATTTTTTAGAACAATCATTATTTAACAATCATGAACAATCCAAAATTACATAAAATTTAACAACTGAGTCAATAGATAGGATTATGTGTAGTCTATGTTTGGGTAAATTTAATTATATTCATCACAATGATGTCATCATCATGATGTGATGTCATAATGATGTTATCATCATTGCCTAATACTCTGTATTAAATCTATATTAAAACCAAATACAAAAAGCCAATGAATTCCAAATGCTATGATTAATAAATTATATGACAAAATTTACTATTTATTGAATTATGTTTGATAACTGTGCTTATTGTCCTGTGCCACATTTGTTGTCAATCATTATACTTTGTATTATAATAATTTCTGTATTCATTATAAAACTGCAGAAAAATCAGCATCATCATCAGGCAAATATATTTAATATTAACTATTAATATATTAATAAATAAATATATTTGCTTGCGGATTTTCCTATGGATTTATATTGTCTAAAGCAGAGAACTATAGAAAAAAATATCATTTTTACAAGTTTTTAATTTTTTATATATGGATAATTATGGAATTGCAAGTTAAAAACCCAACTGATCATGTAAATATATACATGGAAAAGAATTTGAATGTCATCACTTCTAATCTCAAGTTTAATATCTGTATCAGTGGGGTCTGGCCAAAAGTGAGTGGGATAACTAATCTTAGAATGTTATAATACAATTCAAAAAAAGGAAACTAAAACGTAGACCTTCAAATACTAGCTGTATCTTTACAGTGATATACCATTGTAGTTGTCATAACTTGTACAGAGTTTGTTAGTTAAATCAAATAATGAATGCTATAATTTTATGCTGAAATTCAACAACTACATATTCATTACATGACTTCATATGATTTTTCTACTTTCACAACTTAAAAAAAATTTGACATGGAAACAATAAAGTAATTGTGTTCATTTTGAAGAATCCCAAATCAATTTTTGAGAAATATATCAAGAATTGAAAAATAGTTGGATCAAATATGTTACCTTAGAATCTATTTGAGCTCAAGAATGTGTACTTTAACCATCCTTATTTCATTATTTCATAGTAATTCAGATATTTTGAACAGGCTATGTATAATTACTAATACAATATATTTGATTTTTGTAAACCATTTACAAAATTTTTATTATAAAATAAAAATTTTGCAAATAACTTATCATTTTCATTAAGATTATGAAACATACAGCTAGTTCTCATTTTACATGCTTTTCATTTATATTTTCTTAGAGAAACACATTTAAAGAAAATATATCATCTATTAGAGAAACACAAAAATTTTTGTTAATATACAGTTTGAAAAAAATCAATTATTATCTACAGCAAAATGAATTGCAAAATCAGACAATGAGTATAATTATGCAAGCATGATATAGAATATTGGGTCAATATGATTAAATTTCAAAGAAAACAGATATAATTGTTTTGATCACTGTTTTTATTCTTTTGTAGCATTGAGCTTATACATACTTTTGTTGCTTATATAGGGTGGCCCAAAAGTCATTAGAACATATACAAACAGAATAACTCTTATGTATTAAAAATTCACATTTATTCTTTTATAAGCAATAAATTTACTTCTTGAAAATTATTTTTAATTAGTTTTATAGATTATATCCTTCAAATGACCAACATTTTGTTCTTGACAATGGCAGGCTCTTTCTGAAATATGCTCCATCACCTCTCGTAATGTTTCTAACAAGGGGACGGTCAGACGTTCCCCTCCCCGATTTGACTGAAATTGCACATACGTACAGTACTTAAAACTAAA
>WUQG02060147.1:0-10020 GCA_011317285.2 Androctonus mauritanicus | reverse complement strand
CAAATATTTGAGCTTTATATATTTCCTTCTAAATAATGTCGATATGATTTAATTTTTAATAGACAAGCAGTTAAATTTGATGTTTTCGATTAAACAGTATTGTTGAAGTGAGTTATCTTTTATTATGCGAATTTAAATTTAAATGATAATACTCTTCAGCAGCGATTGTTTTGAATTAAGTATTAAAAATAAAAAATTTATATTATTGCTGCCACAGTCGCGGACTACTTGAAAACATACCGCGGACACAGGTTGGGAAACACTGATGTAGACCATGTAACAGTTAATATTATAATGAGAAAAAAACATTTATGATTATTGTGTAAAATCCCTCGTCAAGCAAAAAGCAAATATAATATACCATAGCAAATATTCAATTATATATATATTGTGGTACAATTCAGCATATATAAATATTGTATGCTCCTTCAGTCGGCAACTAGAGATCTGTTGCATACAGACGACTCCGGGATTTCTTTCTTTTGCTCTTCACGTCATTTTATTATAATTTCTTGCTGTGTCATATTTACTCAGTAGTTTTATGAATGATCTTTTTGGTCTTCTCTAAATTTTTAATTAAAATTTTACTTTCTCTTATAGGTTTGGAAAAATATTGTGCCATAAAATATGTCCCATATATTTGAATCGGCTTCTTATTTAAGGATAAACTACTGGATACTTTAAACAATTCATTCATCAAAACTATTTCTTAATTATGCATGTAATGTATTTAAAGTAGCTAGAACAGAATCACTGGGGTATTCCTAGAATATTCAAAGAAAAATCTTGGCACACCCTTTCCTGTTTGTTTTCTTACATATATATATGTATATTTTCATTGCTAAGTTTCGGAAGATTTAGAATAAATTTTGAAATAATTCAAGCACATGGATATTATAATGTCACCAAGCATTACCATGTTTGTTACCAAAACATGTTAGCCTTTTTAATATATTGCCAGGGTAGTTATATTATTATTATTATTTTTGAGAGGTTTCAAATATATATATATAGTGTTATATATATATGGAATTTGTAAACATTATATATATAGTGTTTTCAAATTCCCAACATTTTGAAATCCTCAGGAATCCAGAACGGGAAATCGTATTTTCGCAGAAAATACGATTCCCGTTCTTGATCGTATTTGCGCGAAATAATATTTCTTATTTAATTTTCGTTGATCATCTGTAATAATCGCTATAACAATAAATATTAATAAACAGAAAAGTCGTAGAGAAAGTGGGGCAACCAAGATTCGTAAACCCGGCACAGTCTTTCAGAGATTTTGAAATTTTGCTATATGTAGAAGACCGACGTAAAACACGAATAAATAAAATTTTCTAAATGGAGATCGACTGGACTTTCATGACTAGTTCATTCCTTTCCGTCAACGCTAAACAGCTGTCACTACGGTATCATTTTGGCTAGATTACTGTTATATGTCAAGTTTTCTCAAAATATAAACAATGTAATTATTGTAAACTTTATTTAACCAAACCATATAGCATACAGTGAGTTCTTACATATAAAATATATCCGACAATGTATTAACATTCCCAAACTCATTTAAATATTTTATTTATTAAATTAAACATTAATAGAACAACAAATCAAATATTATTCGTTTAAAAATTAAAAATATTTCCAAATAGTTTTTATTTATCATTTTTAAAATGAAACTTTAAGAAACAGCACTAATTCCTCGAATAGACAATCTCCATCTTCGCTATGTAGCAAATCTAATTGATGTGGAAAAGTTTCTTTCATTTTCTGATGTGATATTCGAATAAAATATTTCCAATGCAAGTTGTTTTTAAACAGATTAACATAGCTCAGCAGAGAGAGCCATGAACAGTCACATACATGACGATCGTTAGTCTCAAAACGAACTGATAGAATGTGATTGGTAGTATCGCCAATCACTTTTGGAAATGATTCACCGTGGAGAACAGAAACAGCTTGTATATACAGAGAAATATTTAATTTCATAATCGAGGATTTAACTACAATATCATATTAAGGTAAGATACAGTACCTTAGATTTCATAAGTTAATTCACCTAAAAATGAATTTCTAGTCATTTCTGGTGGCGTGTAATACTGTAACACAATATAACTTTAGACAGTGATAAATAAGAAAAATTTCTAAAAGATATACTGTAGTAGTATGTTTATTTCCCATCGTGGTTCTAGGAGCTGATTTTCCCGATTTCCCGATCAACTTTTCTCGGGATTCGGGAAAGGGAAAACGAAAAATTTCCCGAGGGCGGGCCGGAAGCAATTACCCCGAAAATATTAAGTTAGGTTAATGGATTTAAGTCGCTATACTGCACAAAGAGTCAGTCGGAGGCCATATGTAGAGCCCATTACCGGCTGGCCAACATCTATGATGAAGTCAGTCGGAATGAATGCAGACTTCTGCTGAAACACTAGTAGTGTTGGACCCGTTTCAAACCTAATTCTCGAGGGTAGTATGCTGCATCCGGCCGGCCAAAACCATGTAAAGAAGATTTTCATGTTTGTAAATCTTTTGCTGTATAAAGTGGTAGTATTTTGCTGTATAGGGTGGTAGTAAGACGAACACATAAAGAAGCTAATATAAAATTGGATTACCGAATGTCTTGTCTCTGAATCCAAACCAAAACGGAACTACTGATTGTAAAAAAAAATATAAAAAATTGTTAACGAAGTGAAACGATGTAAAAGGAAAGTTTTAAATTTTAAAAGCATTGGATTCAACATCAGATCGTTCTTCGGTCGAATCAGATAAGAAAAGAAATTAATATAATCCATTCCACTTTACTTTATATAAATAAATTCATATATTACGAGAATATTCATTTAATAATTAATTAAGAAACAACAATAAAGCACACAATTATTATATTTAACAATGATATGACTTATGATATTCGAAATTTGCATCCAATATTTTTTAATAGTATTTATATGGATATGGATACGGTTCTTATACGCTGCCAGAACGGAGATGAGATATGTGCTTCGAGGACCGTATTGGCAGCCAAATGTCAAATATTACATTCAATGATAGGACAGTCACCTAATTCAGATTTCCTTATTCTTGTAGAAGATGTTCCTGTTGTTTATATGAATCAAATATTAGAGTAAGTTTATACTAAATATTTAATTCATAGAAATTCAATATATAATCGAGCAATGAGGTTTAGATGAATAACTGAAATAAAACTAATTTTAACAAAAAAAATGAATATATTTCTGTACTATTCCATATTTTTAACTCATTTTCTATACTCAGATTTCTCGAAGAACGGAATCCTTTCTTGACTTCGGTACGCAACGCAATAGATATCTATCATTTAAGTAAATCATTTCAGATTGAAGATTTAACAATGGCCTGCAAAAATTATATCATTTCAAGCCTCGATATTGAAAATGTTTGCAGTATTCATGATTTCGCCTGTGAGAATAACGAACGGCAATTACAATATAGATGCTGGATATCATTTGATTTATGGTGGAATGAGATACTGGAAGGAGAAGACTTCATTCGCTGTAAAGAAACAACTATCTTTACATTTCTCTCTCGCCCAGTTTACAGGTCTTTAACTGAGATTGACTTATTCCGAGCTATTTATAAATGGGTTTTAAAAAAGTACTCTGATGAAATATCAGCTGATCCGAATGAGGAGACGCAAAATGAACGATTTCGATCAATTATGAATCCATTTCTACCCAAGATTAGATTCTTGGCAATGAGTGAAGAAGAATTGGAAAACGAAGTCTTTCCTTTAAATTTCTTAAATGATAACGAAATAGAAGCAATTCGCTCAAAAGTAATAACTGGAAACATATCTCAATTAATCTCTTCAGAAACTAAAATGAGAAGAAATAGTAGTGATCTTAAATTATTTGATTACAAGAATCGCTATGATTTAGGTGATAGAATAATCATTCCGTTCACTTCAAATAAAACCATCCTTTGCGAAATATATGTAGAATACAATTGTTTCCTTACTTCATTAATGCTTCCGTTACATCATGAACGCCCAGATCTACAGGGTTTATCAGTGATCTTGGAAATACATTCAAGTTCGGAACAAATTCCTTTCAACATTCAATACCTAAATTGTAATCGAATCGGATTCGTTGGTCTGACAGATTATATATTTCTAAAAGAGAAAACGACATCTCGGTTACGCATTAAAATTGCTGAAGAATATGTTACTGCTACCAGCAATATAACTCTTCGTTCTAATCGAAAATACTTTATGACCGATGAAGAACTCGAAAGGGTAATTAGAAGAAACCTTGACAATGCTGAAGAAGAATGGGATTATCTTTATTGTGACGTCGATCTCTACTTTTAAACTGAGAGTGGTACTGTCTCATTTTGGAGAGCTGCTTTTTTAAATTGTTAAAATCATATAATAATTTTAAGATTTCTTATTTTTCATATAAATGAATATTAATAAAAATATTTTCACATAAATTGTTTGTAATTATTCAAATCGTAATCTACAATAATTTTCTAAAATCTATATTCTTGATACTTCATTATTATCGAATAATAGTATTCAATTTTGAAGATGATAAAAAAGGCAATAATTTGACCATTAATTAATTGATTCAGAAATCTTTTTTAATTTATTTTGATAGATACTCTAATAAATCATAAATATGAACACGATAATAATAATGAGATATATATGACTTTCCACATGGATCCTTTAACCTATTGGAATATCTGTTTCAATACTGATGCCATATTGAATTATACAATCAGGCATAAACAGTACTGGATTAAGTTAGTGCAGAGTCCAATTGAATATTTCTCACCGGACCCCTCAAAATATGGCTTATATATATATATGTAAAATAAGTAACGTTTATAAATAAGTACGCATTTTTAAATTAATTCTTTGACTGCTACGAACGCATAAATACATCCAGCTAAAGTTATCGGTGTGGAACATGGACGCATATATGCATTAGCAAATTGCATGGACGCATATATGCATTGTTTCTATTCAAAAATATAAAAATTAGCTTTATAGATGAGTTCGGGATGATCACATAAATTTAATTCACTTGTTTTCCGAAATACTTTCATTTGACAGAATGTTACTTCTATCGAGAAATGACAAATGTGATTGCGATAACATTGCAAAATAATATAATTATGATATATATGTCAATCTAGAGATTTTACTCTTTCCAAAAATTGTGTGTTTTCATATGTTTATTTAATTTGTGCCAAACGAATTTTGATCAAATTAAATAAACATACGAAAATACACAAAGCAGGTTAAATTAATACTTATTTATGAAAACTGAAAGGAACTTTAAACACATCAATAATTTTGCCAAACACAATGAAAATGTAGGGAAAGTTCGGGAGAGTTGAACCCTGTTTTACTTGAAAGCCCATAAAATCTAATGTATGAGATGAAAGGATTTTTTATTTATATCATAATATAGCCTTGTTATTTGACTAAACTTTGAGTGTTTTGTCATTTCAATACCTTAATAAATGTAAGCATAAAAGTAAACTTTTTAAAAAATAAGATTTGGCTCATCTCTCCCCAAGGGATGGGAGATTTGACCATGACCCAGTAATTAGAGAACAAATGAAAAAAATACAAAATTTCTTTATCTTATATCAAAAAATCACAACACTTGCACATGAAAATAGTTACAGGCCATATTTTCATTGAGGTTTAAAAAAAATTAGCAAAAAATGGAACATTCAATACACATGAGGGACTTCAATTATTTTTGAGATCAGTCATTTATTAAGTAATAAGAACTTAAATATTAACTTGGGAAAACTGGAGGAGAGGCAGGCCAAAGATGTATTAGGAATTAACAGTTAGGACTGATTTAAAGGAGTTGAGAATTAGTGAAGATTTGAGAGGAATAGGAGAGAGTGGTAGACAATAGGAGAATCTTCCACTCTCTCCTATTCCTCGCCAAATCCCGATCCGTTTATTAAAGGGAAAAGAGTTTGATGATGATGCTGATGATGATTGAAACTAGAGATAGAAAGAAAAATCTGCAAAATCAAAAATAATAATAAAATGTGAAGCAAATTCCTGGCATAGCTCTGCTTACTTGTCTGTACATTCAGGACAAAAAATTCTCACATCTCTTTCTAAAAATTAAAATAAAACAGTTAATAATAAAAGTATTGGGCTCCTCCCGAGCAACAGTGGGGAGAGTTGATCAAAAGATCATTTCTCCCCATCTCGAGTTCCTTAACTCTCCCATCATTGCCTAATAGATTATGATACAGTTTTTCAAAAAAAAAGAAAACAAAAATGAAACTAAGACGATAAAAACAATTTGACTGCATAAAACTACGATAATCAGTGATTCGATTTCCGTAAAACATTTGTACAAATCTTGGTATATAAAAGAATGACTATGTAATAAACAAAAAAAAATTCTTTTTACTTCTGACATTGAAAACAAGTTTTCTTCGCTCAAAACGAAAGCGTTGTACTGATGGTCATTTTGTCAAATGACAATGGTAGCGGATATTGATCGGAATGTTATAGCTTTTCAACCACCCAATTATCTCAAAAATTAAATGAGATATTTGAAGTGGTTTAACTTTCCCATATGATCAGGTCTCCCGAACTCCCCCTATATCTTATAAATTTATTTTGAAGTACTTGTAATTTGGAAATATTATAAGCAGCTGCCGACCCCATACGATAACTTCGTATTGCACACAACAGTTATACAACCTAATAATTATCGTTTTATCTATCAATTGAGCTATCTTGCTAAACATAAATAGATAACGTGAAAAACTAACATGTAGTTCTTCAATATGTTTAATCCAGTTTAATTTACTATCAAAAATAATGCCAAGATACCTTATACAATCCACCTGTTTCAACTTTATATCATTCATTATTATTGATTCACATTGATTAAAAAAAATTAGTATTTCTATTTGCAAATATCAAATATCCTGACTTATTATAATTTATCAGCAATTTATTTTTGAAGTTATAAATAATCCAATAAGATCGAAATCATAATTTATTAGCTAGATCCGAGAAATGTTTACCAGAATGTGAAACAATTAAATCATCTGCATAAGCAATAATATTATTATTTTCAAAATTATTAAACAAATCATTAATATAAATAGAAAACAATATTGGTCCCATTATACTATCTTGTTGAACACCTTTATTAGTTACAAATGGATGTGAAAGTGTGTTTTCAATTTTGACACAATATACTCTATCAACCAAGTAACTCTTGATCCAAATTAATGCTTGATCCCGAATTCCGTACCTATATAGCTTATACAGCAAAATCTCCAAATCCAATCTATCAAGAGCCTTTGATAAGTCTAAAGAACAAGAAATCATCGATTCTGAAGCATCCAAATCATTAATTATATACGAATGATAATGTGCCAAAGAATCGACTGTTGACATATTCTTTTTAAAAAACCATATTGACACAAATGAATTATATTATACTTATATAGAAGATAATCTTGCATAATGTATTTTATCAGTTATCTTAGCCAACATCGATGTAATTGCTACAGGCCGATAATTGTTAATAAGCTCATTATCACAGCTTTTATATATAGGTATTAATAATACCTTTTTTTAAATAAATAGGATATTCACCTTTCACAAAAGATAAATTTACTATATGAGCCAAAGGATGAACTATATTATAACTTATTAATCTAATTATATCAAGCGATATGACATCGTATCCCGGTGTTTTTTTATCCAATGATCTAATCGCCTCCAGTACCTCAGTTTCTGTTGTGTCCAAAAGAACCAGGGAATTTTTCTGGTTATTCAATTTATCAAATAATTCTCTATTCATAAATCCATTAATATTTTTTTGCGAACCTACATCCGAAGCAAATCCAGCATTATTCTCATAATGGAATGCAAATATATATCAATACCAAGAGTAGTATTAAAACCTTATCAAGATATTTTATAAACCCAACCCCTCTCCGAGTTATTTGTTTTTCAAAATTGAATACGGTAATTTATTAACATGTCTCCAAAATTCAAGAGGATTCCTACAATCCTGAAATTGCTTATTATAAAAAAACTCTCTCATCTTCCCTTATACTATGCCTTATTTTTAATGTTACTTTTTAAATTGTTTTCTGTTACTAACAAAATGATTATCCGTTTTTAAATTATTTTTATTTACTTTTAATAAATCTCTTTTTTGTTCTATCAAAAGTTTAATTTCAAAAGACAACATTCTTCCCAAGTTATATTTACGATGTTTATTGATATTAATTTTGATAACCTTTTCTGGAATATATTTCCGAATAAATATCAATAACAAATCGCAAAAATACGATACGGCATCTTGTAATGATTTAATTTTATAAAAATAATAATATAAAATAATGGTCTTAGTTTAATTAAGACGCCATATCGCAGAAAGAATATACATTATCTGGCAGAGGTGATTCATAGTGCCCATTGAAGGCTAACCATCACCTATAATGATACCAATCGGAAGATTTCAAGATGGAAATCAACGGTTAACGATACCCTACTTAATTACTGAAAGTTTTGGACCGGGATTTCAAACCGATTCCTCCAAAAGCATAAGAGTTAGCTTTATCACATGGCCGTCTGACCAATCAAAATCATATAAACCGAATTTTCATGATGTGAACAATTTTTTCACTACAATGTATTAATAACAGAAACACATGTTTTAGTCACAGATAAATTTCAACTCTATACCGAAGTAATGGGATACCTAATTTGGTGATAGGCTCCCTGATCAATTTGACATCCAAAAATGTTAACGTAAGGCATGTCCTTCATTATACGATCATTATAATATATGTTAAAACACCAGAAATATGCTTTTTTAATATCCAAAAGCAGGTCTACTAGAGCGCCTGAACATTTCCTTTAAAACTGTAATAATAGAGTCTTTTTTTATGATCATAGACAATCACACAATATAAATAAGTAAATTCTATTATTATCACCATTTTCTACTATGTCTGCAGAATAGAATATGCTATAATAAATAATAATTACCTCGAATGTGCGTCAATAATAAAATTATTTCACTCACTCGATGTAGGACGATAAATTCTCACTTGTAAAATGAACATTTAATGCAACCTGCAGGCGAAATACCAAATCTCTAGGGTTTATCCTTTTGCGGCTATTAAGGAAATTTAAAATATCATCAAATAGTGTTACTTTACCATACAAACAATAAGTAAATATATAAAAACTACATGAATATAGTCATATATATTTGCCTATATTCATGAATAGATAAAATACTATTTATTAAATATATTGATTTCGCATACGGTAATAACAAAATAAAGAAATAATATTGTTAAATACATAAAGGATTTCCTTGGTAACTCTAATATCAGGTTATAGCCATTGGTTCGGACGGTTCCTTAGCCGCTACGGCTGTTCGGACATGAGATATGAGTCATTTCGGCTATTTCCAAATGTGTGTTATGGGGAATAATGTGTCAAGGTTACCAGCAGCAGTGTGAGCGGCACTATCTATTCTCTTCTCTCATTTACACCCTATACATTTTTAAGTAATTAAAATACGATAAATATTATGACGATGAATACACTACCTGTCCCCGATGTTATTTTTTCTTCGTTATTTGTGAATAAATTACAAGTTGATTTTCCTAAATTTTTGCATCCTATTCTTCTTGTTTAATATTTCACAAAATTTTTATCCTACGCATCCTTGATTAGACTAAAACTTAATTTGTTTGGGATTTCCACAATTATACATTTATTCGCTTTGGAATACGAGTGCGAGAAAAGGAGCGACGCAATCTTCTTCTGGAACGTCGCCACTACTACGGTCGGCATAGGAATGAGACGTCCAAATTAATTGCCTAAACTTTAGGCACTTAACTTGCAATCAATCCCTTTTCTGGCAGCTTGAGGTAGTTCGTAAGTTTCTTAGCTTGTTTATTTTGTTGAGTCACGAGATTTTCGAAGTATTCCTTCGGTTTGTCCTT
>WUQG02060136.1:0-10021 GCA_011317285.2 Androctonus mauritanicus | reverse complement strand
CAAGAGATATACCGCCCAGAGGCAATTGAGGAGCTACAACCAACCAGGGAAAAAATTGTTAGCTGGTGTAAAGAATACAAAAAAAAATAACAAAAAAGAAGAAAAAATTATAAGCTCTCACAAAGAAACTAGCAACTGGTGTCACTAAAACTGCAATTCATATTATTACAACTTATTAGTAACAATGGCATAAAAATTTAATTATTAGAAATTAAAAGATAATTAAAAGAAGGTTAGTTATAAGTATTTGTGTGCTACTGAAAGGGATTATTTTCCGGTATATTTAAAAATGAACTTAAAATCTCTATGAACAGAATTGAATAAGCTTAATATTGCATCATACATAAAGTTTATTACATAAATGTTATTTTGTGCAATAAACTTCATAAAAGCTGAATTCATGTTATCTTTTCTATAATTTATTATAATTTTTTATATTTTAATAAAAATTTACTACTGTACTGATTAAAATATTAATTTTCATCAAATTTCTATATTTTAAAAATTTATTATAAGTTTTTATATAAAATGAAAACATCAGAGGAATATATTTGAAATAAAAACATCATACAGGTTCATGCAGATTATAAACCTAATGCATAGTAAGCAAAATTTTAAAAAAATGTGATACAACTAATAAACGTTGATTAATTTATTCTCAAAACCTCAGTAAATCCACCCAATATACGTTAGAAAGTAGAGAATAAAAGACGAAAGTTGAATTTAACAGAAAACTGCTGAATGGTACATCATAAACGAATCCATCTGTCACCACAGTTGGCACTTAACGTGCTTCTGTCAACTGGACGGGTGCAGATGATGTTAATTAAATCCGTGACGTCACGCTCTGATGCGGTTTTAAAATCTAAAAAGAAAAAGATGTTAGAAAAAAGTTCTTTCTGAATGTAGTCTCTATCATCACTTTTTAATACGGTACGGCCGCTCGATAGCCAGTTGGTCCTTTTATACTGTGATGAGTCGAACTACTACTACTACCACCACCACCACTACTACTACTTTTTTTTATTGTTATGTGGCAATTTTATAGTCGACGTCAAGAATAAAACGCATTAGTGTCTTCACAATGCAACGTTGAAGAGGTTTGGGGCAGGATATTTCGGCAGAAGATTGTTTTCAGCATAAATAAGCAAACACATACAAAAATATAGAAAACATTACAGCAATGAAGGAAAAGGTTTATTTACTGGATAGAAATGTAAAAGATAATTCAGAGAATTCGAAACGTAGTATATACACAAAATGTTCTTACGTATAAATAATAAACATTCGATATAATTTTTATCATCGAATATTATTTTATTAGTCAGAAAACATTCTAAAATGTAGTCGAGCAGTTTTATAACATCAAGATTCCGATTTCTATTTTCAAAACGTCACTTGGATTTCGACACAACGAGCGTTATGATAAAGTTTGGGAACGGCACCATCTGCCTGCCTTCTGGTGGTCATAGAGAAACAAGAGCAGGTGTTCCGAAATCGTTGTGGGAGCAGGAGGAGGGCTAAAGCCCAAAGCGGTAATCTGTTATTGCTAATCACAACACCTGTGTAGAAATCTCCTATTTCTAAGCAAAATCTTATACAACACACAAGCACGAAAAAATAGTAATATAAAAGCGTAAACGTTATTAAAAACCGAATATTCCGAAGCAAAGTTTCATATTCGAATAACGTACCGTAAAAAAAAAAAAAAAAAAAATCGGTAGAATGGAAGCAAAGTCCAATCTCCTCGACCCAATTATGTTTCCCTCGTTGTTTAACTTTAATTGCAAACAGAGAGACAAGAAGTTCGAAGAGAAATCACCACTACCAAAATGTTAATTCGAACAAGCAGGTGTTTAGAAGATGACTATAAACGACCAGCTGCGAGGAGTTTACATTGGTTTGAAGGTAGAGTCATCGAAACCAGGTTGGCCACGCCGCACACAATCGTTACTTAATAATGGGGCTAGAAACAAGGTGAAGGGATCTTAGAAATCTTAGCACATCGAGGACCGGAATGTTCCGAGTTAGTCTAACATCGGTGGAGAAGAGATTTGGCCTACTAATGATCTTATTTTAAAAAGTCTAATTCACATTCGATCTAATATGCAATGCATTAATAATTTTTATTAAGTTACGAATAGAAGAGATGAAAACGCTTAAAAAACATAGCGCATAGATTTTTTTCTCCAAGAATGGTGACTTTATCTATGGAGGTTAATAGGCGCATATACAAAATACACATAGCGGTCGCTATGGCAATATAACTAAGTTTTTTTTTTATCCCAACGATTACGAAATAAAAAAATAGTAGGCATAGCGACATCACGTATTAAATTACAATATATCCTTTCATGTAATGGAGAAAAAAACGTTCTTTAGATTACTTCTTAATAATGTTTAATTGAAAATGCGTTAGAGTAAGGCAATCGTTTAGATTTTGAGTATAAATCCAGTTAGCGTAAGAAAAAGTCTGTTCTTTAAATCTAGATCCATTTGTTACGTCAGAGCGGGTATACTTATTTAAAACGGTCGCCGGGGTAACGCGCGATATGTGAAAATTCCAACTGTTTTAATACCTAGAAAATCTAAAAGTGTCGAGAGTCGCGAAGGGCCAACATTTTAGAAACGCCGTATCAGCAAAAACTTTTTACAAGCGGTTGAATTTATAAGAATGCAAATACTGTATAAGGAATTGCCGATATAACCGTTAAATAAATCGACGCTGGTATATCTTCCTGGGCTATTAAACCGAAAGAGATGGTTTGCCCTTTTAGCTAGCCTAGCATTGTTTCTCGAGTTGTTTCCCTCTGTCGTAGTTAGAGATAAAAATATATCGGTTTCGTTAACAGTCTTTCCACACTTCTCGACGTTAAACAACTCTATTCTATGGCACCTAATTACGATTGCGCCTTCCTTTACGTTATATCCAGGTTGGTCTCTTAGTGACGTCACTGGCAAAAGGACCTGTAAATGACTAAGATAGATGACGCCAGACGAAACGAGTTATCCACGCCCACTATGGCACCGTATCCTTGGCAACCCACCGAAAACTCCGCCCATAATACGAAATCCAATCACCGACGCACGAGGCAACGTCACGGCGCGTGCAATAGTCGCTTACTTTACAGTTTAGTCTTACCACACGCGCTCGGAAAGAAGATCCCGGCACGCGCGACACTGGACAACAAAAAAGAAAAAAAAACACAGGAGGATACATTATCTTCCGGACTTTGACTGCAAAAACCGGTACCGAAACATAAAACCGAGAATTATACGGGTCATTTGTTTTTAGATATCAATGAACAATCATCACACTTAGCGTTTATGGTAAGACTCGTTTAAAGTTTCCATCCGGTAAAAAAAAAAAATTTGTTAAAGGCGAATATTATGGATAATAAACTTTTAAGGCAATGGTTCTGTTACTTAACATTGAGAGCGACTCGCTCGTCCACCAATACACTAGAGACGAAAAGCACGACCCAAGAATATTCTCTAGAATGGGATGCGGAATAACAGACAGAAAGCAATACGTCCCAGTGCTTACAACCCGGAGCACTTAGGGGAAACTGGAGCCAGTCTCTAGAGAGTAGCTCCTGTTTAAGTCGAACGGGGGAGAGAAAGATTTACATGGAACAGTAGTAGAGAGGCGGAGGCAGCATCACGCCCTAAAGCGTCGTAGACGCTGCCCGATCGGTCACAGACCCACCAGGCAAATGAAGATGTTTCCGAACAGTCGGAACCCGCTTCTTTATTATATGAAGTACCGTCCGTGTACGTTGTATTATTCAGAGGACGATCCTTTCGGTATTTATACTGTTGACGCCTATCTGTTTAATGTAGAATACATCTTTTTTGACTTTTGTCATTCTTAGTCTTGTTTTCTTGCAGTCAAACAGGATAAAACGATGAGTGGTCGTTATCGGTATTATCGTATATCAGCGTTTGTCTAAATTTAATTTTATCGTTCGGTCGTGATATTTCGCGATAAATAACGGCACGGCAGCAGCTGTGTCAATGTTTGCCGACAATCAAAAGTACAAATCCCTCATGGTGACATAAGTTCAACGACATTCGATCACGTGAATCTAGAGATCGCGTAGCCGTCCGTCGTCTTCGGAAAAGGAGAACTCGTGTCGACGGCCACGCGGGATTTATTGCTCGATCCTCTTTTTTTGACCCATTCTAAATTGAGGTGTGGACTTGACCTGTTACATACACACACGCGGAAGCTGGCGAACTTAATAGATGTCTGTCACCTGCACGAAACAGAAGTGTTCCTGTTATAGTTTTTTTTTTTTTTTTCTCGTTTAAGAGCTTAACGCTCGTTAGTGTAGCTGCGGCATACTTTTAAAGTAAAAGAGACCTAACGCAGAAAACCGAGCGGCTGCGACACCATTAGCAGCTCCTCTGAATGCCGATTTTAATCTTGGCAGTATATTAATTATCGGAAAGAAGATTGAGAGACGAGGATATTATCTTACAAACGAACCCGACTGCGAATAGAAGAGCGGGGAAACGTTAAAGGGTAATCTGTGATTACACGGACGACACACGTTCCGGCCGGCTGGCATCTCTATCGAAGGACCTTGACCCGAGCAGAGAGATTCACAAAAGACAGGAAGTGTAAATAACAGCGTAGGAACACATTCTCCCACATATAACGTGGTAGCCAGGTCCAGAGAGAAGAATCTAAGATTGGAGGGGAGAGAGGGGAACAGTAATAAACAGGTCTTTTCCGAGCTAGGGTGGGGACAGAAGGTATACCAGCTGTCGGTTACGTCATCGTTACGTCACGAAAACCAAGAAAAATTATTGTTCGTTATTCTCGTTTGATAATTTAGTCTGTAGACGTTTACACCGAATCCTTATCGTATATAAACTAGACAAAAAAAAAAAATACAATAAAAGGAGAAAGAACGACTAGTTTCGCTCTGTTAAATTGAAAGGAAAAAAACAGTATAAAGAAAGATATAGGCTTACACTCACCTGAATAAAGAAACATGATCTAAATACGGAAAAAAAATCACTCCCTGTCTCCTCGGACAAGTAGTCCTAACCTCGACATGACGGTCTCGGCACGGGTATGATGTGTATCCTAGCAACCGGCCAACGAAAGAAGAGCAATCCGGCTTTGTGTAGAGCTGCAGCGATATCGTCCGCCTAAAAGCGGTCAATTTGTCAACTGAGGCATCTTACAGACATGGCGTCGGCTTCTCCATCTCCGCACACACACTCACTCACACACACACACACACAATACACAACACGTGGTCAAATCGCAACACGCGAAAGCAGCGTTAGTCTATTTCTCCCTCCCCGCCCGTTATCTGCCGACCGATGATATCGGACTAGTCCATTCTTCCGCTAGCTGGCACGGGGAGGTAGCTGCGATGGATGGGACAAACATTAAACTATTGTTCCTAAACCTTTTTTTTTTTTTCCATAACCCTTGTTTTGCGCACGCAAGTAGATTTAATGGAGTTGTGACCACGGATGCTCTATAGGGTCATCGAAGATAGCGTGAGACGAAAAGGAGGCTAGACACGTCAAGTGGTGAGAAAACAATTGGACGATTTTTTTTTTGACACGGGATAAAGTTAGGCTGCAACTTTTAACAGTAAATCCTTCCAGATTACCTACGAAAAAAAAAGAACAAAAAAAGGACCCAAGGGAAGTTGGAATAAGGATTTAAAGTGGGCAATGATCTGGAGTGATATGCTCCATCATTTTTGTGTCAAAAATTGTACATTCCAGATTATCTGCGCTCTTCCGACCCCCATTTCCTCCACGGATACGAATTGATCTTGCGGAGCGTGACGGATGCGGGGGGCGGAAGAGAATTTCCCCTTTTCATGGCTACGCTCGCGAGTTCGGATAATAAGTACGCCAGTCATTTGACCCATAAGTTCTCTAAATCGTCAATTTGAGCAAATAATTAATACTATCTTATTTATAATTCGTTAAAAATAATAACGTTAGAGAGCCCGACCTGGATGGCAGTTTCCAGAAGGTTGGAAAACCTCGGCTGCGATAATTACCACGCACGAAATGCAATAAAATAACCTGTTATGATTTCGCGTGAAGATGTTGAACACCTGTTTGAATACATAACTGGTGACTGATCAAACTGTAAACAGCCCGAGGATAAGTTACACTCTGTTACTCGATTAACTATATTAACATTGCAATACTACGAAAATGGAAATATAGAGAATGGCTCTTTGTTGGAAACCCGCACCCCCGTCGATGGTCGAAGTGGTTGGGTCGACTGACCCCATCCGACCTCAGGCACGCTACCGTGCATCTCGACTGACGGGGATTCCCTTTATTAATTGGCTAGAGTGGCAGTCGCGTATAACCCCAACCTAGTCCTATCGGATGAAGTTACGGGATGCTCCAGGATGTTGGGAACGTTTCCATCCCATTTTTGATTTTTAAAGAAGTCAAATTTCTCCTCTCGTAGCTCTTACCGCACGGGGAAATCCAGTTCGATCGGAATGGCTATTCTTTTACAGATCGTTAAAGCGGTACGAGGACGTAATTAATTTTCTAAAACATAATTTTACGCGAGAAGTTATTTAAGCACTGAATTATCTCGGAGAAGAACACCTGCTGGCGGTTTCCTCTTCAGAGCACCAATAAACGTACACAATTAGGTATTTTTTTTTTTTTTAACTTTTGTTGCTTTTTTTTTGGGATTGAATATCGAGAGCGCCGACGCTGTGTGGAGATAAAGAGCGATTATTTACTGTGGAGCTAAATAAATGGAAGTGGAGATTGCCTTTAAACGTGATTTATGATTTTTGCTAATTTAGCGATTAATTGGGTAAGTGGACAACGTCATATGGCAAAAAAAAAAAAAAAGAGAATACAGGCGACAGAAGTAAAGAAAAGGAAATTTCCGGTGGTGCAGTTACCTGCTGGGACGCCTCACCTGCCCTCTCACCTCCCCTGACAGGAAGGACGGGACACGCAACCTCCTGTTTTCCGACAGGATGTGGGCAAAAGGACCACGTGGCACCCAAGCATGCGTGTTTGCCCTCTCTCACGCTACATTGACCAAAAAGTTTAGTTTCGTTGAGCCTAACCAATACCCATGTGCCGAGACGCGAAAAAAAAAAAAAGAAAAAAATCGAAAATTCGCGCAAGCGGAGAATACGTGTTTATTGGACATTTGGGGGTTTGGAAAAAAAAAGGGTCTCTCCCAACGCCGTTATCCATAAAGAGCAGCGTTGCGTGAACTCCCACGCCGAATGGTGTAGCTCCAAGCATACAAATGACTCCCGCAGCGAAATGGAAAGTTTTAAAACTGCTTTATTCGATCTTACCGTACGAAACTGCTGATCTCTGCAATGTTTTCGAGCTAATAGAAAACAAACTAGGACGCTTTAAATCTGGTGGTCTTTCTCTCCATCTCGAAAACGAGCGTGGCGGGGTATGGGGCCACAGGGTATGGCACTCTCATATGCGTCATCTCAGACGCTAAACAGTATAAAAAGTACTTCACGTCGTACTTATCCCGAAAAATCCCGCTAGAACCGGCTCCACTTATGCTGGTTCGTATAATTAAATAAAGTAGCATCGATCAAACCGAAATAATTTATAAACTGGTGAGAAGTACATCCATTATGGGAAATGGTAATACCAAAATTCCCAGAATGCGTGGTGAAGTACAGTACAGTATTTATGACGGTTGCGTCACAGGGGGAACGGGAACGGAATAGGGTGATAGTCAGAGAATTTTTGTTAATTATTTAGCCCTATTTACCATCCTAACCATTAAAATTCGGTTAGGTTAACGTTTTATTGGAGGAGATAAGAGAAGCGATGAGATGGATCAGTAGGAACGTATCTATCTAAATAAAAGAGGTGCGGACGCGTGGAGCCATCTATCGGCAAAAAAATGACTAAATATGGTTTGACCTGGAATGCTTCCAAAACGGCCATCTATCTTAAAAAGAAAATCATTTGCGTTGTTGAATAACCATTCCGTCTTCTCTTCCTTCCCTTTTTCTTAAAGATTATTTGTAAAGGTATGATTTATTGGAACACAGACTGACTGACTGAAAGACTTTTCGAGTGGGGGGAGAGAAAGAGAGAGAGAGAGAGAGAGAAAGAAAGAGATCCTCAATATCAAAAGACGTCGAAATTAAAGCTGGTCGGACCCCTAGACGTCGTCATGGCAACCGACCGAGTCGCGGCGCCGGCTGCCGCTGTTGTCAAGACAACGTCTCGGCCATTAGTTTACGGGGGGTGAGAAGCCATTTGGCCAGGGGTGCCAACCAATTAAAATACCGAACCTCGCACCGGAAGCCGACTTTCTCGCACTTCCCATCACGTGACGATCGGGATGCACCCGCCCATGCCAGAGAAGAGAGAAAACCAGAGCGGTAAGTCAAAGGTCAGACGCCATCGGGACGACCCCGCTATTAAAAGGCAGATGGGAGAACAGCTGTCGGGACGCACTTGTCCCCCTGATTTAAACAGAATTAGAGCGGCGGTAGCAGCCACTAGTGAAAACACAGATGAGATTAGACACGAGAAGTGTCCCCTCGAAGAAGAAAAAAATAAAAAAATAAAAAAAATGGAAAGAAAGAACGACCAGGAGGCGGAAAAATATCCTCCCCCCTCTCCATAATTCGTTTTCCTATTCGGTATGGGCGCAAAAATCCAATTTCCGCGACTGATCAAACTGCCATTATTTATTCACGAGTCTGAAGGAGTAAGGGCTTTTCAAAAATTGAAACCTCTTTTGACGATAATAGGCAGTGGCGACGTATTCTTTTTCCACCGGATCGGCCAACTTTCCTTCGCAAAATACACCGTAAGAAACTAAAACTTAAACAATTTGTTTCTATGGCTTATATCGACCGATAATAATAATTACTCGGGTCTTTCGCCTTATGTAAATTTTTCGAGTCTCTCTTAAAATTCTTCTCGCTTTACTTAAAAGTCGAGGCGTTTCGTATAGAATTATTTATCCATTCGGACAATCTCCGGAAGCATTTCGTCTCTGTTAAATAGTTCTCTAGCATTAAACGTTTCTTTCCGTCGCTAGATGGAGCTACCAGTTAACTATCAAATCGTAAAATTACTATTATAATTACATTGAAATTTATTAAAACCTTTATGGAGCAAATAATAATAAACTACCGAAAACAGAAACATAAAAATTGTTAGTAATTTATTTCTATACGATAAAACATTAATAAGTTTGATTTAAAAATTCGCAACAAAAATAATTCCGATTAAAAAAAAAAAGAATCACTCGGATTAAAGACCATTTCAATAAAGGATTTTAATGACGAAAACGTCAATTAAAATCCTTTATTGCCTGCATCGTCCGTACCGCATTTTGATAATCAAAAATTTTGTGACGATAATACCGATGCTAGAGGCGCTGTCATCGGTGCACGACTCGACGATTTTTTTTTTTTTTTATTTTAAATTTATCGAAAATTTAATACCGCATTACTTTAAACTTGTACGAAAATGATTAGAAAGGCGTGGGAGAATAACTAATTTTAATAATAACTGTGTTAAACGGATAAAAATCCGGATAGGAGACAGAAACGTCTGATCAGACACTAAAAATCCATTAGGGGAGGAAGGCGATTAACGCAGAGACAGGTGAAGGCACGGAGTATCGATCCTGGCGACCTCTGAACTGTCCGGTCAGCAGCCACTAAAACCTGTCCGTGACAAACAGCGATAATAGACACCACGGCTTTTGTCGGGGGGATGTTAAAGGGATGATTTAGTGGCTGACGTTCCCGACCATCTGTCGATCGAAGCTCGCAGTGGCTGCCAATAACCGCTCCGGATCAACCCAGTAGATGCCCGAGATACACAGCTCTATATCTCTTCCATCTCTCTTTCACTCTTGTCGGTAAACAAACGGTCAAATTTGCCATATTGACCGTGTTAAAAAAGCATCCCGACGCTTTTCACATAGACATCAACCGTGCCCGTATAACGAGCGTATCGTTTTTTTAACGTTAATTATAAAGATAGTTCG